>CAUYPK010109848.1:0-28830 GCA_963574355.1 Loris lydekkerianus | reverse complement strand
TTAAATAAGGATCAAACTACAGCTTTAATGCAGATAGCTCAAATGGTGGCGTCAGACGAAAGTGCTGAAGAACTGCAAATCCACACCCTCCCTATCACGATCATACATGGTAAGAAGTGGAAAAGAGAACAGTTCTAACAAATGTTATTGTATGTAAGCTTTTGTAACTCAATTTGCTCCTTTATACTTTTCTATTTCAAACAAGGTTTAAGAATAATTATAAGTAGATTTTTTTTTTTAACCTGAAATCACTTTGGTAAACTATTAATAGTTTCAGAGCAGTACCAATTACCCTAACTGGGAAAATTGGCAGCTTATCTGATGAATGAGCAATATTATACACTACCCATGTATCCACATTTGATCTAGATGTTTACGTGTTGCACTACTACAGTGGTCTTCTACTTTGATCAGTAAAACTTATTAATTCTTAGTTAGCTCTCTCTTCTATCTGCTGCAGCACCTGTTCCAAACCTTCATTCTTCTCATAACCTTGTCCCTTCCTTATCTGTTTTGGTTCTGTCCTAGCGAAGGAGCTTTACTTCTTCCTATTCAGAGTGAATACTTCCATCTAGATTGGCGGTTTTCAACCTGTGGGTCGCGACCCCTTGGGACTGTATTAAAGGTTCACGGCATTAGGAAGGTTGAGAACCACTGATCTAGATTATGTCATCTTTATAGCACACTTCTCTTAGACCTTTACCCCAAAGCTGATCCTACTTTTTTGTCCCATTTTGAGGAATTACATTGGATCCACCCTGTTTACCAAATCAATATCTGGGAACCCTGCTTCATTTTTCTTTTTCTCTGGATTAAGTGACTCTGTCTTAGAGAGCAGCAGTATCTCCTGCCCTCTTACTGTTCATCTCCCCCTGTTAGATCAGTCCCTGAGACGTGTCCCTTCTAGCTTCTTTCCATCTCTCATATGGATTATCTCTTTTCTAGTTTACTTCTCCCCCTCCCCCCAATCCCAGTCTTCATGTCTCCATACACTCTAGTGAGTAAGAGTATGAGCTCTAAAGCTAGAATCCTGGATTTATGTCCTGGCTCTGTCATTTGTTACCTGTATGACTTTGGGTAGGTTACTTATCTCTTAGTTTAAGTTCCTACTCTGTAAAATGGGGATCAAAATAGCATCTACCTTATAGGGTTACAGGATTAAATGATTTAACACAGGTGAAGGGTTTAGAACAGTGCTTGGCATATGGGAGACACTTAGTAAAGTCTAAGCATTTATTATTGTGGTTGTCTCACACAGCTTTCTAACTGATTTACCTTCATAAATTCACCGAAGTTGTTTTTCTAAAACACAGTCTGATTAAATCAGTCTCATTGCTTAAAATTCTTCAGTGACTTTCCTGGCCTTTAAGATAAAATTTAAACTTTTTTAGCTGTAACAAACCGAGTTTTTCTGATTTACCCCCTTGCCTACCTCTTCAGCCTCATCTCTTTCCTACTTGCTGTAGGCTATAGAAATACCTTCTTTTTTTCTTTTTTTTTTTTGAAACACAGTCTTTGTCACCTTTGGTAGAGTGCTATGGCATCATGGCTCACAACAACCTCAAACTCTTGGGCTTAAGTGATCCTCTTGCTTCAGTTTTCCTACTTTTAGTAGAGACAGGGTCTCACTCTTGCTCAGGCTGGTCTGGAACTCTTGAGCTCAAGCAATCCACTTGCCTCAGCTTCCCAGACTGCTAGGATTATAGGTGTGAGCCACTGAGCCCAGCCCTATATAGAAATATTTAAGGTAAATTAATGTCTCATTTAAATTAATCTATATCATAAACCTTTGTGATAAAAATTAATCTTTATAATGAAGTATTTTAGGTATCAGTGTGATTTTTTTCAAATGATTGGATAAAGGTTCAGTTGTCTTGACTAATGACAACAATGAAAAAAATTTAAAGAAAATTAAATTTAAAAAAATTTTAAAAAATTAAAAGAAATTTTAATTTCTTTTAACAGTTAATTACATGTTTTTCATGCCTCTGCCTAGAATGACCCTTTCTCTAAGCAGTCTAAATATCTTTTTCAGTCAGATTTAGTTCTGCTACTTCTTACTTTTAGGAAGTATTCCCACCTCTACCAAAGAAGAAATAGATGTTTTTCCTTTTTAACCCCATACATTATTATTTACCATATTATTTTATCATTATTCCTTTACTTGTCTATCATCTTAAGTACACGATGGCCTCATTAAAAGTAGAGTTGTTTTGGTTATTTATCTTTTATCCCTTGTGTTTAGCACGCAGTGAGCATTCAATGTCTTTTGAAGAAATTAGTAATTAAATGAAGAAAAGAAGAGATGGATGAAATATTATATGTCTTGTGCTTTCAGAAACTTATTGTGATGTTGCTTTTATATTTTCCCCTTAATTTAAAATAATTAGGTGTTTTTGGAGCAGGAAAGAGTTATTTGCTGGCAGTGGTGGTTTTATTCTTTATACAGCTATTTGAAAAGATTGAAGCTCCTGCAGTTGCAAGTGCAAGGCCATGGAAACTTCTGATTTCTTCTTCCACTAATGTTGCTGTCGACAGAATACTTCTTGGGTAGGTATGACAAGTGTATTTAAGTAGCTAATGTTTTAAGTTATTATTATTGAGACAACACAGGCCCTACACATCCATGCATGTTTTTGCTGGGTATGCCAAGAATACAAGGCCTTTGTCTCAGACAGGAACCAGTATCTATGAAACAGCAACAGGTTAACTAATTTAACTAATTAGCTTATAAGTAGGGTAAAATCAAATACTAGTCCTGACATACACAATGATATTCATGTAAAAATTCAAGTTCAGCCAAGGCCATGCAGGGCTGTTGGGGTAGGCCATCTGCCATTGGCCCTGAGCATCCCTGCTGGGATGCCAAAGATGCAAGACCCTGGCCACTCTTCCCTAAGACACTTCTCAGGGTTGTGTTTGCAACAAGCAACTTGGATTGATGAGGAAATGAATGTTTTCCCTCTAGGACAAAAAAGAGGTTTGCTGGCTCAGTGCCCATAGCACAGTGGTTACGGCACCAGCCACATACACCGAGGGTGGAGGGTTTGAACCCGGCCCGGGCCAGCTAAACAACAATGACCACTGCAACCAAAAATAGCCGGGCATTGTGGCAGGCACATGTAGTCCCAGCTACTTGGGAGGCTGAGGCAAGAGAATCGCTTAAGTCCAAGTGTTGGAGGTTGCTGTGAACTGTAAGGCCACAGCACTCTAATGAGGGCAACATAGTGAGACTCTGTCTCCAAAAACAGAAGAATAGGTTTGCTTACTAACTTGTTATAAAATAGTGGATCCTGAACTTCAGTGTTCCTGTCCTATACCTCAGGCCATTGTATTTGCAGGTATCCATTTGGACCCTCTGCATCTTCCTGTGTGACTTGAGAGCCTGGGAAACTAATAGAAATATGTTGATGCTTACAGTGCTCCTTATGTTACTAGTAAAAGTCCTTTGTCTCTGACCCAGGGGTCTCGAGTCTATTACCTTAGAAGTAGGCTAAAATCAAATGCCAGAACCAATAGTTCTATGTTAGTCTTCTCTTGTTCACCTGTCTGTATGAACACGTAATAGTAAAATAGCTGAAAAGTTTAAGCAAATTGTATTTTTTTTTTTTTTTTTTTTTTGAGACAGTTTTATTATGTTGCCCTCGGTAGAGTGCTCTGGCATCACAGCTCACAGCAACCTCAAACTCTTGGGCTTAAGCAAATGTCTTGCCTTAGCCTCCCAAGTACCTAAGACTACAGGTGCCTGCCACAACTCCTGGCTATTTTTGTTGTTGTTGTTGTTGTTGTTGTTGTCATTGTTTTTTAGTAGGCCCGGGCTGGGTTCAAACCCACCAGCGCCGGTGCATGTGGCCGGCACCTTAACCACTGAGCTACGAGCGCTGAGCCGCAAATTGTATTTTTTATTTCAGTAAGAAGGATCCAAAGAAGATAGTAACAATCTGTTCTGCAGATATAAAAATTTTATGAGTGTATAAGATGTTATTAAAAATACAAAGAAAATATTATAATATTTTATCAGTATGCCATTGTTTAATGATTTGAATTACCACATAACTGACAAAGTTTGATCAGGAGAAGTAATTCATTATTTATAAGTCTTTAAAAAAATCAACTTTTATAGCTCATGCCTGTAATCCTAGCACTCTGTGAGGCCAAGGTAGGAGGCTTACTAGAGCTCAGGAGTTCAAGACTAGCCTAAGCAAGAGCAACTAGGAAAACATTAGCCAGGTATTGTGGTGGCTGCCTGTAATCCCAGTTACTTGGGAGGCCAAGTCAGGAGGATCACTTAAATCCAGGAGCTGGAGGTTGCTGTGAGCTAGGCTGATGCCATGGCATCTACCGAGGGCAAGAGAGTAAGACTCACCCAGCACATGCAAGCAATATAACTTGGTTCATTGTACCCTCAATAATTCCTCAACAGTAAAAAAGAGAGAGAGAGAGACAGACTGTGTCAAGAAAAGAAATTTCAATTTCTTTTATAATTATATAAGTTAATGCTTACGATAGAAAACATGCAGACTATGTAGATTTTTATTGTATTTCTTTACAGATTTCTTGATTTTTTTTTTTTTTTTTTTTTTGAGACAGAGTCTCACTATGTCTCCCTGGGTAGAATGCTGTGGCGTCACAGCTCACAGCAACCTCCAACTCTTGGACTTAAGTGATTCTCTTGCCTCAGCCTCCCGAGTAGCTGGGACTATAGGTGCCCGCCATAATGCCCGGCTATTTGGGTTTTTTTTTTTTTTTTTTTTTTTGGTTGCAGTTGTCATTGTTGTTTAGCAGGCTCTGGCTGGGTTCAAACCCACCAGCCTCTGTGTGTGTGGCCGGCACCCTAACCATGGAGCAATGGGCACCAAGCCTATAGATTTTTTTAATATACACACACATTTTGTTTTCCACACTGAGATTCAAGAATATATATTTTGTACTTTGCTTTTTTATTTAAAAGTTATTTCTCTATAGTATTAAATCTTAGAAAACATTTTTTCCTAACTCTATTATATTCAATGATATGCTTATACCCTACTTTAAACAATTTTTGATCAGTAAGTTCTTTCTAAATTTTTGCCATTATAAATTATATTATGGCAAAGATCCTTAATCATAAATTGCTATTCCCATTTCTGATTCTCTCTTTTGGAAAAAGTCCTGAGGCTAGAATAAAATATATAAACTGCTTTTTTCTTTTCATTCATATTGGTCACAAGATACAAACATTTTTAAGCTTTTAATATGCTTTGCAAAATTGCCCTTCGGAAAGGTTATGCCAGTTTGCATTCTTACAAGTAATTTTAAAGAATGTCTATAAACAACATTTTTTTTAGATTGAGACTCACTTTGTTGCCCTGGGCCTGGATAGAGTACCACCATGGCATCACACCTCACAGCAACCTCATACTCTTGGGCTCAAGCAATTCTCTTCCTTCAGCCTCCCAAGTAGCTGGGACTACAGGTGCCCGCCACAATGCCCGGCTATTTTTAGAGACACGGTCTTGCTCTAGCTCAGGCTGGTCTAAAACTCGCGGATCTCAGGCAATCCACCCTCCTCGGTCTCTCAGAGTACTAGGATTATAGGCATGAGTCACCATGCCCGGCCTCCTAGACAACATTTTTTGATTCAAGACAGCGAAGAGTTATCTGGGGACTAAACAGGAAAGAACTTTAGATTGCTTAGTCCAAGATGAAAATTTAACTCTAGACTTTAAGACAATTAAAAAACAATTCAAGAAGTTAGAATGAAGAGGGAAGGTAAATACTGAATAGTAGAAGATAACAGGAAGCCTTTAAAAGAGATTCTTTAATGTTGAAACCTCTGATAAGGACCTGAGAAATATGAAACTGTAAGTAAGATCTAAGCCTTGATTCCTTTTACTCACTCATACATTTTTTCATACTGAAGTAAAATTTTCCTCGTGCTCTTGAACAGACCATGTATTTTAAAACTGTAAGATATATAAGAAGGAAAGGTAGCTGAGGGATCCTTCTTTAAAACACTCTAACTGGGGGTTATGTGGTAAAGGAATGTCATAACTGTTGCATGTAGACAGACTTGCCCGGGTTGGAATCATGGTTGACCCCACTCACTAGCTAGGTTACCTCACCACTGAGCTTCTGTGTCCTCACCCCTAAGATCATGCAGAGCTGTAATAAATATTAAAGGTAATGTATGTAAAGAGGCTCTTTCTAATAAATCTCCATGCTAAATGTATGGTAGCTATTGCTTTCCATGATATTATGTGGTTAGAGACACTTTTTATTTGTAATAAATACTAACATTGATATTTTACAAACTTTTAATGAGGCTTCAACATTAGAAATATATATTTTAAAATTCTTTAGAAAATGTATCACATATATAAAAAAAAATTCAACTACATTGTATTTACTTAGAGTTTAGGCACTTCACATTAAATTGTTAACAAAAATATACTATTATACAAAGTTAATTTAGATAACATACATATGTGAAATTTTGCTTTATATACTATGTTTTAAATAATCAAAATTGATTTTATCCTGCTTTCTTTAAAGGCTTCTCAGTCTTGGATTTGAAAAGTTTGTCCGAGTTGGGAGTATTAGGAAGATTGCCAAGCCAATTTTACCTTATAGGTAAGAATGCTTACTTCCAAAATTCACAGAACATTCAGAGACAAAGATGGTAATTTTATGTAACTCTTGAACCTTAAATATGGTTTTTGAAGAAGAGCAGAGAAAGCCTTATCTTTTTCTTATATCTGCATTTTGATTTTTTGTGATGTTATGAAAAATGAAACAAAGAGGGATTTCTAAAATGCAGTTCTTTCTTTAGCTTGCATGCTGGCTCAGAAAATGAAAATGAACAATTAAAAGAACTACATGCACTAATGAAAGAAGACCTGACTCCTGTGGAAAGAGTCTACGTGAGAAAAAGTATCGAGCAGCATAAACTGGGAACCAACAGAACCCTGCTGAAGCAGGTACGAGGGAGGAGCTTCAGTGTGTTTCTTTATGCCAACTGTTCAGATTCTCTTGTCTCTGCCAATGGAAGAATATTTCCTTTAAATAAAACAAACTACTGTGATAGTTCAGATTCACCTAAGGAATGTGCATGTGGATGGATGCCTTGGATATAGTCTGCCAGTGTACACTTTATGTTTGCTTCAAAGCATTCTTTAGATCTCAACAGATCTAACTCACCAGGACTTAGTCATCTTTTCTCCTCCTCATTTGCATATCTTTTTTATAGGTTTGAATAGGAAAGTAAATGTGGTGATGCAGTGACCTGTGATTTCCAATTGCCAGGAAATTAGAACTAGCTTGCTCTCTGATTTTAGCCTACCCATACTTTAGTAAAAAAATGTTCTTTTATTTTCTAAATTGTTAATTAATAACATTTTTGTTGTACTAAAGGTTCAAGTAGTTGGAGCTACCTGTGCAGCCTGCCCATTCCCGTGCATGAATAACCTTAAGTTTCCAGTAGTTGTGTTGGATGAATGCAGTCAAATAACTGAACCAGCCTCACTCCTTCCCATTGCAAGGTAATCTAAGAGCGCTCAGATGTCACAGTTATTTCAAACATTTCCTCAGTTCAGACTTACAATAAACTTTTTTTGTGAAAATTCTTAGTGATTCAAGTAGTAAATTTATATCTTAAAAGTATACAGAGGGAAATTGGTGGAAAAGTTAATTATCAAAATTTTGTTAGGGCACGGTTTAGACATCTGGATGGCATAATCCTTAAAGCATTGATAGCTCTAGTGCTAGGATTCTACTAGAACTTTGCAAATTTCGTAAATGGGTAAAGATTGCTTTTTAGTTATAGCTGAGAACCTAACTCCACTGAAGAATGTCCTTCAGTTTCCTTACCTTAATATAATTCATGTTTAGGTTTTGAAAACAGTTTTTAGATTATGAAAGGATGTAAAGTGTGTAATGAAAAATAAGTTGAAAATAAAAACTTGTCTCCTAAAATTAGAAGGTAGTGAAATCTTGTAAGCTGTCCCAGCCACTTGAAACATTGTGCTTTTAAAGCATCTCTTAGTGGGATATCTAAAGGTAGTGGGAAGAATACCAGACTAGGACTCAGGAGACATGAATTCTAGTCCTTGCTCTGTGCCCAATTAATGAGGGAGCAGGATACCAGCTCTCATAGTTTGCTTGGGATGTGGAAGGTTCCCAGATCATGGGCTTTCCCTTTTTAGGATGAGTTTATCACCCTACTTAGGAGCCAAGGACGGAGGAGCAGCAGAGGGTAGAGGGGTAATAATTGTTGAACACTTACTGTATACCAAACACATTACATATTTCATGTAATTTTTACCACAGCCGTGCAGCATATAACTCCTTCCAGGTTACTAAGAATAGTGAAACATGGAAATAACTTGTTGTGTCTGCAAATTTTAACCAAGTTGAAATTTAGATACAGTTTGTCTATAAAACTTGGATTTAGGCTGAGAACCTAATTTACTTCACCTCTAAAACAAGGGTTTAAGCAAAATGACTTGTATGAAAACCTCTAAGAGTCAGCATGGCCCAGATATGTTCTGTGAAATATGAATTCCATGCAGAGGCAAGGGAAACTTAATAGGCTTTATGCAGAAACAAATTATGTAAAAGATTCTTTACTGCATAACTTTTCAAAGCCCTTAATATACTTACTGATATTATTAAGTCTTGTTCTCAGGACATTTCATGGGATGTGAATTTTTAAATATATTTTGGAAAACTGCCATAAATGATGTTAATATACCCTTTTTTTATTGCTTAATTTTTGAAATTCTGTTTTTAGGTTTGAGTGTGAAAAGCTGATTCTTGTTGGGGACCCCAAACAGCTGCCTCCTACTATTCAGGGTTCTGATGTGGCTCATGAAAATGGATTAGAACAAACCCTTTTTGATCGACTTTGCTTAATGGTATATACTGCTAAATTCTCACAGAATTATTATCTACTTATTATATACTGTGTATGTGGCCTGGTAGAGAATGAAAATATTAGAAGACCTAGTTCTTGCTTTAATATAATTTATAATTGGAATTGTTTAGAAAGTAATAATCTTATTAAATAAGTAGAACCTTGTGATTTATGCACCTTTTATAAAAAAGAATCTTTACCCTATGTACTTTAGTAGAGCACTTCACATTTAAACATTTTAAAAATGATTTATTAATGCATTTTTAAATTGAGACAAAATTCACTGTCTCAATTCATTTTGTGTTGCTGTTATATAACAGAGTACCTGAGATTGGGTGATTTATTAGGACACTAATCCCGCCATGCAGGCCCCATCCTCATGACCTTATCTAAACCTAATGACTGCTCAAAGGTCCCATCTCCAGTACCATCACGTTGGGGACTAGGGCTTCCACATATGTACTTTGTGGGCACACACACATTCAGTTCATAACAGAGGTACCCATTATCTGACTTCTATTTATATTGTCTTAATGTCACCTGCACTGTCTGTGAAGATTTTCTTTTGCATCAGAAATTTTATTTCTGTTCCCCTTACATTGAATTTCACATTTCATTGAGTTTTAAGTTGAATTTTTGAAGAAACTGTATTTTGTTCCTTGGTGCTTTTATTTTATAAGTTCTTTAATGATATTATTTTGAAAATAGGTTTGTTTTGAGGCAGTGCCTGTGGCTCGGTGGGTAGGGTGCCAGCCCTATATACCAATGGTGGCAATTTGAGCCCGGCCCTGGCCAGCTAAAAAAACAGCAATGACAACTGCAACAAAAAATGGCTGGGCATGTGTTGGGTGCCTGTAGTACTAGCTACTCGGGAGGCTGAGGCAAGAGAATCACTTGAGTCCAGGAATTGGAGGTTGCTATGAGCTGTGATGCTACGGCACTCTACTGAGGGTGACAACATGAGACCCTGTCTCAAAAAAGAAAAGGAAAGAAAATAGGTTTGTGTCCTTGGTATTGAAATGTCCCTTTTAATCTCTATCTTTTCATCATTTCAGCTTTGAGATTTTGTTTTACTGAATTATAGTCTGATTAAATTCTAAAGCTTGAACACCTGTGGACATTTTTGGCCATTTTTCTTTAGTTCCTTGGTTATGTTTTTGTCTGGACTAGATTTTATACATGGCTTCTGCATTATCTCCCTTATTAATTTTACCATAGGAGGGAGACTCTTGGGCCTCAGATGTCCCAGCAGTTTGAGGTATGGTTCTCAGAGCCTTCACTTCCATTAAAAACTGCCCAGTTTGCTCCTCAGGTTTCATATTCTTCTTAGAAGCCATTTCTATTATGTGGCTTCTGGAGAAATTAGGACTCCCACTAAGCCGAATTTCTCCCCTCCATCCCAGAATCTTGTTTCTTTCTTTTTATTTTTATTTTTTTGCGGTTTTTGGCCAAGGCTGGGTTTGAACCCACCACCTCTGGCATATGGGGCCGGCGCCCTACTCCTTTGAGCCACAGGCACTGCCCTTGTTTCCTTCTTGATGACAAGCACTTTTAAAAATGTATAGCATTGGGTGGCTCTTGTGGCTCAAGGAGTAGGTCGCTGGCCCCATATACCAGAGGTGGGGAGTTCAAACCCAACCCTGGCCAAAAAAACTGCAAAAAAAAAAAAAAAAAAAATTATGGCATTAACTTGACTGTAAATCTTTCTTTGTTGTATAACTACTGGATTTTTTCCCTTTACTAGGTTTTTTTTCCTTTACATTTTTTGGTATTAGAGAATAGATTCTATAAAGCAATTTTATTCTACCTTCTTAATTCATAAGTTCCCTCTTACATTTAGTTTCAAGTTGCATTGAGTTTGACTTGTGATATAATCAGTTTTGTGAAGAACCAGGACTTCATGGGTGGTACTTGTGGCTTAGTGAGTAGGGTGCTGGCCCCATATACCGAGGGTGGCGGGTTTGAACCCAACCCCAGCCAAGACTGCAACAAAAAAATATCTGGGTGTTGGGGCAGGTGCCTGTAGTCCCAGCAACTCGGGAGACTGAGACAAGAGAATTGCCTAAGCCCAAGTGCTAGAGGTTGCTGTGAGCTATGATGCCACAACACTCTACCGAAGGCAAAAAAGTGAGACTCTGTCTCTTAAAAAAAAAAAAAAGAACCATGACTTCAGTTGTTTTGAGCTTTTAATTGTAATTGAATTTTATTTATTTACTTATATATGTGTGTGTGTGTGTGTATTTTGGTGTGTGTGTGTGACAGAGTTGTACTTTGTTGCTCTGGGTAGAGTGCTGTAGCATCACAGCTCACAGCAACCTTAAACTCTTAGGCTCAAGTGATTCTCTTGCCTCAGTCTCCTGAGTAGCTGAGACTATAGGTGCCCGTCACAACACCCGGCTATTTTTAGAGACGGAGTATTGTTCTTGCTTAGGCTGGTCAAGCAATCCACCTGCTTCAGCCTCCCAGAGTGCTAGGATTGCAGGCATAAGCCACCATTCTCAGCCTTGAATTGAATTTAAAACTGTCTACCCCCTCACAAGTCAGTGTCCAACCTCTTTTGAATCAGATCTTTTCACTGGCTGCTTAAAAAATTTTAATTTAAAAAAAGTATTTAAATTCTTTTTTTCTTTTCTTTTCTTTTTTTTTTTTTTTTTTTTAGACAGAGTCTCCCTATGTCACCCTGGGTAGAGTTCTGTAGCGTCACAGTTCACAGCAACTTAAAGCTCTTGGGCTTAAGTGATTCTCTTGCCTCAGCCTCCCAAGACTACAGGTGCCTGCCACAATGCCTGGCAATTTTTTGGTTGGAGTTGTCATTGTTGTTTGACAGGTCTGGGCTGAATTCAAACCTGCTAGCTCTGGTGTATGTGGCTGGCACCCTAGCCACTGAGCTAGGCGCTGAGCCAAGTATTTAAATTCTTAAAGTAACTTGAATAGGTAATATAGTCACATGATTCAAACTTCAAGAGGAACTAAAAAGCACAAAGACACTGAAGACTTCTACTCCTGTCCTCCAACCATTCAAGTTCTTTCTCCCAAAATAACTGTTACACCTTGTATCTTTCCAGTCTTATTTTATGCCAATGTAAGCAAATATATAAAATATTTCTCCATTTTAACAAAGATAATGTGCTGTGGATACTGTTGTGTCCTTTACTTTTTCACTTATTTATTGTTAATGCCTTTTAAAATATGAAATAGGTTTTTATTTGGTAGAATTCTAAAAGGGCAAATAAAGTGATTTTGTCAGAGTGGAATAAAATAAAACAGTTAAGATGAATGAACTTCATCCATATAGGTGGGTACTCAGAAACATAGTGGATCTTGATAGAAGCAAAGTACAAAGGAATACATACAGTAAAGTGCCATTTATGAGAATTTCCAAAGTGCATCAGGTATTACTTACAGATATAAAAATACAATAAACATACATAAACATGTGTGGGAGGCCACCAAATTCAAGATTGGGGTTATTTCTAGGGAAAGTGGTAGAGGTAAAAGAAATAATGAAGAAGGCTTTTTTAGCTATTTACGAGGTCTGACAATTAAGTTTTTTAACTCATTCTAGAAAAAGTAGTGGATACTTCATTGCGGAATATCACTGCAATCACCTACAAAGTACTTCCCTTGGGAAACTCTGCCCCAATGCCAACACATAGTCCATTCTTCAAAGCAATTTTGGAATTCTTTTTTCTGGAATGGCCATCACAGTTGTCATTATAGTGCCCTTGATGTTCTGAATGTCACCAAGATGTCTTCCTTTCAATATTTCCTTTGTCTTCAGGTAAAGTCATTAGGAGCCAGATCAGATGAGTAGGGAGGGTATTCCAATACAGTAATTTGTTAATTGGCTAAACATTTCCTCACAGTTGTTGTGTGAGGTGTGTGCATTGTTGTGGTACAAGAGCCATGCCTACTCATGCCAGGATTTTTAGTTAAGATTTTCCTGTTTCTCTATTGATGTTTACTTGGTCTATTATGCTTCTCACAGTCACCTGATGATTTTGTTGTTGGTCATCCTGATGTCTCTTCATCAGTGATGATTTCTCTCCCCTCAGAAAAATGTTTATTTGTATAATGCCATTTTCTTTGTGGCATCATCCCCATAAACTTGGAGTAACATGTCCCTGATTTTACTTCCACTCTTGCCAAGTTTAACGAGAAATTTAATGTTTGTTTATTAAACAAAGCTCTAACATTCTCATGAGGGCATACAAAAACACACAACAACAATAATGAACACCACTCAGCAAGACATCGCCACACATCAACACAAACACATCTGTGAGACACTGATATACCAAGGTTATGAACTCTTACCATGTTGTTGGTACAGTGTAGCCATGGAGGCAAGTTCATGAACTTAATTATCAGACTTCATATGTCATATTTATTTATTTATTATTATTATTTTTTTAGAGACAGAGTTTCACTTCGTCGCCCTTAGTAGAGTGCTGAGGCATCACAGCTCATGGCAACCTCCAACTCTTGGGCTTAGGTGATTCTCTTGCCTCAGCCTCCCGAGTAGCTGGAACTACAGGCACCCGCTACAACACCCAGCTATTTTTTTGTTGTAGTTTGACTGGGGCTGGGTTTGAACCCACCACCCTTGGTATATGGGGCCAGCGCCTACTCACTGAGCCACAGGCACCGCCCATCATATTTTATTTTATATTTTTTAAATCTTAGAATATTATGGAGTAGACATTGCACAAACTGTGTCAAGGTTATCAGCCTGCCCCACCCAGACTGTGTGCACTGTACCCTATAGGTGTGAATTAACCCATTCCTTCCTCTCCCTTTTCCCCACCTTGATTTTTATTAAGATTTACTTCCCAATGTGCACTTAAAGTGTTGATTGGTCTGTGCTGAACCTAATATTGAGTACATGTGTTTGTTTCTCAATTCCTGTTTTGTTTCACTTAGAAGAATGTATTATATTTTATTTTTAAAAAGAAGTATTTGATGCAAGTATGACCAAATGCTGATGTCAAGTCTGGGTGGTAGGTACATGGATGCCATATTCTTTTGTTTGCTTTTTTGTATATTTGAACTAGTTCATAATTAATTCAAAGTAAAAGAAATAAAAGTAATATCTACTCATTATAGAAAGTATGGGAATTACAGAAAAGAAAAAAAGATAAAGCTGGGCACAGTGATCTGTATCTGTGTCCCTAGCTACCCATAAGGCTGAGGGAAAAAGACTGAGTGGAGGAATTCCAGGACAGCCTGAGCAACACAATAAGATCTGGTTTCTTTTCTTTTCTTTTTTTTTTTTTTTTTGCAGTTTTGGCTGGGGCCAGCACCCTACTCCTTGAGCCACAGGCGCTGTCCAGGACCGGGTTGGTTTACAAAAAAAAAAAAAAAAAGGAAGAAAGAAAGGAAGGAAGAGAAAAAATAAAATACCTCATGGCTCTTTTTTGTTGTTGTTTAATGATAGCCTTTTATTTTTTCTTTCTTTCTTTATTTTATTTTATTTATTTATTTATTTTTGAGACAGAGTCTCGCTTTATCACCCTTGGTAGAGTGCCGTGGCATCACAGCTCACAGCAACCTCAAACTCCTGGGCTTAGGCAATTCTCTTGCCTCAGCCTCCTGAGTAGCTGGGACTACAGGCACCTGCCAGAACGCCCAGCTATTTTTTTTTGCAGTTTGGCTGGGGCTAGGTTCAAACTCGCCACCCTCCATATATGGGGACTGCACCCTAACCACTGAGCCACAGGCACTGCCCCAATGATAGCCTTTTATTTTTAATACCTATTATGCCATGAATTCATAGGGAAAAGTTTCTAGTACTCAGGGAGGGGCCCTTTCCATTGAATGTGACAAAGCTTGCTATGCTTATCATGCCGTGAATTCATGGGGAATAGGTTCCAGCAACTTATGCTTCTGTTCAACTGGTTCTCTTGGTTCACCTGTGTGTTATGCTGTATGCCTATTATGCCATGAATTCGTAGGGAATGGGTTTCAGGAACTCAGGCTCCTTTCCGTTGGTTCTCACAAAGTGGGCTTCTCCGGGTGGAGCAGCCGGCACTTCAGTTGAACCCAGGTACCTTTCTCTTTGGCTTCCTTCTTTTTCTGATCATTTTCCTTCATGCATTTTAGGAAGCTATCTCAGCTCTTAGAGTGCTTACTATGGTCAATGCAAACATTAATCCATGCCAACAGCATGCTGGGTAACATTGTAGACTCTTCCAGTTTTGCCATGGTAACATTTGTGGGGCATGCCTTTTTGAACAGTGCCCATTTCTTTGATGTTTTCAATATCACCTTTCTTGTAGATTCACATATATGTAGCCAAAGGAACAACTCCATGTTTTCTAAAAGGCCTAGAGAACATGTATCGGGTGCCTCTTCTCTCTCCCTTTGTGTTCATCATTTTGGTGAATTACTGGAAGATGGTGTCTCTGGCTGAAAGGCAGCCTTACTGCTCTTAAGAGAGAAGCCTTTGTAAAAATTTTGATATTTTTTTTCCCCATCTTTTATCCTAGGCTTATCTGCATGTAACAAATTAGTGGAACCTCTGTAAGTTGACCACCCAAAGGACTGTAATAAACTGGTCAACATAAGGAACTAGGACTACTGTACTGCTGTGTATATGTGGTGCATGTCTGGTCTATGAAATTAGGTCAACATGAGCAGGTGATCAATGTAGGAAGGTGGTCAACTATGGAGGTTCTACTGTGTATTTTTACATAGTTGAAACCTTATCATAAATATGATTTCTATCCTGCCTTTTTAAAAAACTTTACATAGTAGTAAATATCTCCCCTTGTTATTACTAGCTATTGTCATGAATATGTTTAATCACTAAATATGATGTTGTGTGGTTATACCGTAATTTAGTTATTTCTCTAATATTAAATATTTAGTTGTTTCCAGTTATAAATAATGATCCTTTGAGAATTTTTTTCTTTTAGTGTTTTTATACTTAATACACTTTGTCAGAGGTTTCACAGAAGCCACCTGACTTAGACTTATAAACTTAGACACATTTGTGCCCCAAAGAGTACTTGGATTGTCTTTTTTCTTAAATTTTTTTCCCATAGAAGATTCTTTGTCCATGTGGTCATTAATTCTTTATTTAATTACATGTGTAATTATTAGAGTACCTTCTAGCTATTCAAAGTGTTCTAACACTACTATAGAACTTTTTGCAAATAAAGAACATTCCCCAGAAGAGCTGTAAAGTAGATGCGTATGTGAACAAAATATGAAACTTCTTTGAAGATTAAGAATGAAAAATTGCTTTTGCTCAAGGAGGAAAGTTAATAAATGAGTTATCAACAATGCTTTCTAATTTTTAAAAACATTTCTTTTTAATTTAGTGTTAGGCCAATGCCAGAATAGATTTTAAAAGCTTATAGTCTGTTCTGTCATGGATGTAATTCATCTTTTAAGACCACAGTGTAGCAATATTTTCCTTTTAAAAATATCATTTTTCTTTCTGTAGTAAGAAAAAAAACTTAGGTTTTAATTTCTTATTTTTCTGAATTTAAATTTCTTAGGGTCACAAGCCAGTTCTTTTAAGAACTCAATACCGTTGTCACCCTATCATCAGTGCTATTGCTAATGATCTGTTTTATGATGGAAACCTCGAGAATGGTATTTCAGAAACAGAGAGGAGCCCTTTATTGGAATGGCTACCAACCCTGTGTTTTTATAATGTTAAAGGACTAGAACAGGTAAATAACATTAACGTTGATGGGAGTCAATATGTTTTAGTTTTCTGGTTTAATTTTATTGTCATTTGTATGATTTTACCGGGGCTTCTCATAACCTTTCTGGGAAATATAATTTAACCTCTGTTTCTTACTCCAGATTGAAAGAGATAACAGCTTTCATAATATGGCAGAAGCTGCTTTTACACTCAAGCTGATTCAATCACTGATTGCAAGTGGAATAGCAGGCTCTATGATTGGGGTGATAACATTATACAAGTCCCAGATGTATAAGGTTTGTATTACATATTACTATATTTGTCATATATTAAATATTATAATTATGTATTACAACATTTAATATTACATTTGCAGCAGTTTGGTTTGGTGCTTAAAAAACTTATGGTACTATAATTAACATATTAAAAAAGAAACACTCTGATGTTTTTCTGGTCTGGCTTTTTTTCTGTATAATTAAATGTAAACCTAACAAGGTTTAATTAAATTTAGTTTACAGCTGTTGGAGTGAAAATTCAAATAAACAAATTAGAAGGAAGGAAATACGGTGTATGCTTTGTGTTTTGGGACAGATGGAATTGAATCTCTGTTTTCCAAAATGTTCTTTGGTTATTATTACATTTTATCAGTAAATCAAGGATAGATACCGGATTAATGTACACGTGAGACAATTACTTATAACTAGATTTTTCCTTTAGTATTTTTTCATCTGTTTCATCATTATTTATCAGCTTCAAATTAGCATGTCCAAATGAATTCCCCAGCATGAAATCAATCATCATTTTTTTTTTACAAAAATATTTTTTTATTTCAAAATACTAAGGATGTATACGTGTTTTTGTTACCTTTTGACACCTTTTACAATGCACAAGTCAGGGCTTTTAGTGCTCCCTCCGAATAGTGATCTTTGTACTCAACAGGTAAGTTTTTACTTTTCCTCTTCTTAATTTCCAATGACCTTCACATCTTCTAATGTCAGTGTGTACCCATTAATTAGCTCTAAATATTAGAGAGTACACATTCCTTTTGACTTCATTTCATAATTAATACTGTCATCTACTCATTCATCATTTTAGAAACTGTCTAGCCAAGTCTATGTGAAACATAGATGAGAATGAAAATTATCCAGTATTAATTAAATTAAAATGGTTGCTGTGAGCAGGTTCAGAAGCTTAAGTTCTTCCATCTGTGCCCTGATGACCTCTGTCTTCTTTCCACTACAGCTTTGTCATTTACTTAGTGCCAGGGACTTTGACCATCCTGATATCAAAAGTGTGCAGGTGTCCACAGTAGATGCTTTTCAGGGAGCTGAAAAAGAGATCATTATTCTGTCCTGCGTAAGAACAAGACAAGTAGGATTCATTGATTCAGAAAAAAGAATGAACGTCGCATTGACCAGAGGAAAGAGGCATTTGTTGATTGTGGGAAATTTAGCCTGTCTGAGGAAAAATCGACTCTGGGGGCGTGTGATCCAGCATTGTGAAGGTAAAAGAACAACAACAACACATGTTTAATTCAAGAATTTTGAATTGACACTGACTTTTATGAGTTAATGCTTGGGATGGTCCAGGCAGGAACAGCTCTGAATTTGCCATCGTGGGAGGTGACTGATATAATAGTAATAACGAAACCACTATAAAATAAAAAATAGTTGTCTCATGCTTTCTATTTATTTTTAAGGAAGGGAAGATGGATTGCAGCATGCAAGCCAATATGAACCACAGCTGAACCACATCCTGAAAGATTATTTTGAAAAACAAGCAGAAGAAAAGCAGAAGAGAAAGAATGAAAAAGAGAAAATCTAAAGATAAATCTCATTCAAAAAAAGACATGGTGTAAATATTTTGTATTTTAAGTAAATTCAGACTGATTTTACATCAAATATTTTTTATATTTTTATTACCCTAAAGCCCCCATTATAAAAATATATCTGTGATATTTAAATAACATGCTAAACTCATCTAAAATTTTGTTTCAAAAAAGTATATATTATATTAAGACAGATGTTAAAGATAAAATAAAACTTTACTAATAGCAATAAATTTTTTTTCTTAAAATGTATTTATAGATTTTTATTTATTTGCTAAAGAAATGACTTACATAAGTCACAGGGCATGGGGAATACCAGTGTATTTCAATAATACATGAATATTTCAAAAACTCTTCTGTTAGAACATATTTACGCAGTCGGGTATGTCAACAGCCCTTTCTGTGTTCTAAGTCTGTCAGGATCTTTTGAATATAATGCCTCACCATTTTATAAATAAAAACATTCACAACAAAACTTTCAAGAAGTACAAAAGAAAAGAAAACACTAAAAGTTCACAGTAGAAGATAGCAGTGCTCAACACCTCGCTATGGGTAGTGTCCAGCACCATATCTGGTATAGTAGGTTCTTAGTAAATATCCATTGGATGAATGGACAGATAGATGAAAGATTACCTTTGGTTCCTTTCCTCCCTAGTCTTTTTCCTGGGCATTTATTTGCACAATAGTTAATCAATGTACTGCTTCAGTCTTTCTTCTATATATATATTCTATATGTAAATGTGTAGAGAAGTTTTCAACCTTTTGAGTCCATACTAATTCTTAGACATTACTAACAAAGGAATGATTACACATCCTAGATGGAAAAATGATGAGGGTTTGATTGTGATTAATATTAGTGAACTTAAAAAAATAATTTAAATATCAGTGAATTTAAAAAAACGTAATGACTGAAGTCACTCAGTATTTTAACGATGCAGAAAATTGCTACTTGAATTACTTCACAATAAAAAGATGACCAGTCAACTTCTATGGAGCACTATTTTTATGTTAGGGAGAAAAATGAACAAAACTTGTGGCTGAGTCATTCTCCAAGCCATCTATCAAATGTGATACTGACGGCAGCAACAGTTGTTCTTCATCCAAACTGAAATGAAAGATGTGACTCCCAATAATTCCTTAGTTGGTAAGGAATAGTTGAAGTATTACAGAGCCATACTTTACCTATAAACTGTACAATCGGACTAACAATATATATTTAAAGTAGATTCCTGAGTTTTGCTGCCCAAACCTCCCCATTTTTTTTCTTAATTTTGAGCCTGTTCTTGGCCAGGAGAGTGTATAGATGAGATGATGTATCTACTGGGCCTTTGTATATCTGAGAATGTGTTCTGTGCCATACACTATGCAGACATTATGCGAGTTGCCTGTGGGTGACAGCTGAATTTCTATCTCAGACCTACAGCTGGATGGCTGATCGACAGTGCTTAGTCTAACTCCTACTGGCTTTTATTTAGAACTGCCCAAGGGTTCTGACACAGTGTTCTGCATTTGCGCCTGTGCTACCATTAGTTCCTACCCTCTGCCTCTCATTTTGTCAGTTTTCCAGAAATTTCAATTTCTGCAACAATGTAGGGAGAGGTCTTGATCACATAGAGTAGGATTTCCCAACTTCAGTACTGCTGACACTTTGGACCAGATATTCTTTGCTATGGGGGTTGCTGTCTTGTGCCTCAGAGGATATTTAGCAACATCCCTGGCCTCTGCCTCATAGATGCCAATAGCACCTTCTTCCCAGTTGTGACTACTAAAAGTGTCTTCAGACTGCCAAATATCCTGAGGTGAAGGGTGGACCCAGCATTCCAGCTATGTGAAAGCAGCAACTGCATTTAAAATTAGGGCTGCCCCTATTTTTTGGTTGGTATAAATTTTTGATCCAGGTAAGAGTTAGTTAAGGAGACCAAAGGTTCTTTTTATTTTAAGGTGAGTATGTCTTTTTCTAATAACATACAGGCGGTCCACCATTATGTTTTCAGTCTTATTTCAGCATCCTGGCAGTTCGTAACTATTCCAATTTTTTTTTTCTTTTCTAATTTATAGGATGTTGTAATTAATGGCTAAAACCCAATTAGCAGAGAATATCATTGGTCTTGCACAATTCTCTCTTGGCTAAACTTTTTCATTCTTCCTACTTCATCTGCATAGTTCTCTGTGGGTTTTTTTTGTTGTTTGTTTTTTTGAGACAGAGTCTCACTATGTTGCCCTGGATAAAGTGCCGTTGCCGTGGTGTCACAGCTCACAGCAACCTCCAACTCTTGGGCTCAAGCTATTCTCTTGCCTCAGCCTCCCAAGTAGCTGAGACTACCGGTGCCCTCCACAGCTCCTGGCTAATTTTTTTGCAGTTGTCATTGTTGTTTAGCTGGCCTGGGGCAGGTTTGAACCCACCACCTTGGGTGTATGTGGCTGGCACCATTAACCACTGTGCTACGGGTACCACGCCTGTGTTAAGCACTCTTTACACCAGACACTTCAGCAAAGAAATATAGTGAGGGGGATGTAAAATGGCTTAGTCTATTTCCTTGCTGCTCCCCTTCCTTTAGCTTAGGATAGAAATTTCTGTTTCAGGTTTCTTTCACTCTGGTAGACCTGACTCATGGATATGGTACTGGTGGTTTTGTCTCTGGTTTTAACCTTTCCCATCATGGGCTGGGTCACAGAGTGTCATCCCAGGGCATGATGTCATCTGCAACAGGCCTGGTTTATATCTAGAGGTCAGATCTTACACAGTGTGCATGCCCTACCCCCATCCATCAGAGCACCAGCGGTCTTCACTCATTCCTTTTCTCCAAGTTTGTTACAACAGAAATGAGGCGAGAGACACTTAACTCTCATTTCTTTATTTCCTTCAAAGACCAAATAAGAGGAGCAGGGGATATATTAGCTCATCCACATTATCTTTCTTCAAGAGATTAATGAATGAGAACTTTCTTCTGATTAGGTAGTGTTGACTATTGTAGTCTTTGATTCATCCTATGTTTTGAGCAAATACACATTATCTGAACCATGAATATTTATTTATATGGACTTTACATGTTTATGAAGAAAACCAAAATAATATTTGAAATAAAGAAATTCCCCAAACCCAGGCTAACATATTAATAATTCATCTACAGTTCCAAGTTGGAGAGACATAAATTGAGCTTTAAGAAGTAACCCATGTAATAAACAATCAAAATATTAAAGTTGCTCATGATTTTACAATATAATCAAAGTTAGTTGTAAGCCAGTTTTACAATTATAGCTAGCAAATATCTATAGATAATAATCTTAAAATCAAGTCTCCCAACTTGTGTTTAATAAGTGATAGGATTATATAATGATATTCTCAATATTTTTATTCATAGAATAAGTCTATTCACATTAAAATAGAATGAAATTTCTAGTCTTTAATCCATTCATCATTAATTGCCTCCACACAGTATATGTGTTGGTTTTTTTTCAAGATTATTTCACAAACATCATTTTAATCCCCAGTAAAGGGACAGATATTTTCCCCCATTTTGTTTATTTATTTACTTATTTAGACAGTCTCACTTTGTCACCCTGGGTAGAGTGCTGTGGCCCAATAGCTCACAGCAACCTCAAACATTTGAGCTTGAGCAATCCTCTTGCCTCATCCTCTCAAGTAGCTGGGACTACAGGTACCCACCATGATGCCCAGATAGTTTTTCTATTTTTAGTAGAGACAGGTCTGAGTCTTGCTCAGGCTGGTCTTGAATTACAGAGTTCAAGCAACCCATCCAGCTCCCCCTTACAGAGTGCTGGGATTACCGAGTGAACCACTGTGCTGGCCTATTTTCCCATTTTATAAATGATAAAGCCAAAGATCAGAGAAAGTGAAGTGATCCCCTTACAGCTAGGACCCAGGCTAATCCAACTCAGAGACTGGGGCACTCAGCGCCACTTGTGCTGTAAGTCACAGCACTTTATCGAAGAGAGAAAGACACTGAACCAAACATCTTAACAATACTCTTTGATTCAACCAGACTTATGCCAGATAATTTACCTTGGTTATTTGAGTACATGACAAATAATTAACAATTTGTCTGTTGAACAATAAATTATTATTGGGGCCACATACGGCCTACTGGATCCTTGAATGTGACCTTTAGACTCAATCAAATTTTACAGAACATATGTTTTTATAATAACAAAAGAATTTGCTCTCTGAAGTTTGGATTTGGCCAAGGGGCCATACCTGCAGATCTTGAAGGCCATATGTGACACCATGGCCACAGGTTCCCCACCTTTCCTGATAAGAATAATTTTTATCAGTGAAATGGTTTTTTTGCCTTCCCTTTGAATGTTTTTGAAGGTCTACATTTACTACTAGAAGATCAGATTTTCTACTTAATGCAAGAGAAAAACTGATTATTAACAAAATCAGTATTAATAGCTGAGCTAGTAATTCTCAAAATTCTTATAATTATCAAAAAGAGGGCTGGGCATAGTGGCCCACTTCTGTAATCCTGGCCTTTTAGGAGGTCCACGTCAGAAGATTGTTACTAGTCCGAGCAACATAGTGAGGCCCTCTCTGTGAAAAACAGAGAAATTATCTGGGTGTGGTGATGTGCACCTATGGTTCCTCCTCAGGGGCTGAGGCAGAAGAATCCCTTGAGCTCCAGAGTTTGAGGTTGTAGGCAGCTATGATGATACCACTGCACACCAGCCTGGACAACAGAATATGACCCTGTCTCGAAAAAAAAAAGTTAAAAATATATATTCTACTCTCCTCTGCAGCCAATTTCTGTCCTTAAAAAAATACACTTTCCAAAATTTGAGTTACTTGTGAAAAATAACAAGTTAAAATTTGAGGCCATGAAGCTCAGCTTAAAACATCAAAATAAAACATAATTTGGGGCATTGTTCTTTTATATGTGAACAAAACCAACAACATTTGATTTGAGGATACCAAAGCAAGCCCCAAATAATGTATGCTCTTGATTATGGTTTAATTCAAAGGCAGCTGTGAAATAGCTTTATACTAATTAGATTTTTTATATTAAATAAGAATGAACTGGAAATTGGTGATTTACTCGACAGATATTGGACCTTGAAATTAAATAATTATTCTAAAAACATTAGATGAACACTGGTTTGAAATGCCTGCTTTGTAATTAATCATGAGTGAAATGTGTGTTTAGTTCAAGTTATGTTTGGGGTTTACATTAGCATGACTTGATTACAAAGGAAAAAGCGTACAAACCAAATAGCTTTGCAAGCCTCTGAGTTCCTTTCATCCTGAAACACTAGTTAGGTTAATTTTTTTAAAAACTATTACTCTAAATTATTGCTTTTCCTTACTATTCTACCTTCTAATCAGACATATCTAGTCCCAATAATAGAATTATTGAAGATGTGTATATGTGTGAAAAAAATCAGAAAAAAGTCAACTTGCAGGCAAAAGAAAACTTTAGTAGAGAAAGCTTTCAAAGTGAGCCTTTTAGGGTACCTATGGTATGCAGCCTCTTTTAAGACAGTACATTGTTTTGACTGAATTATAATGGACTTCTGGGTTTTTGGAATACAACTTAATTTTTCTTTGTGCAATTAAAGCCAGTGCCTTCACCGAGCATCTACTCTGTGTCTGGCCCTGTGTTAACTGAAGAGCAGTCTGGTTCAGTCTTCTGCAACCGGTGTGGAACAGCAGATTGTTTGATGCGTCAGCCCCAGCATGGAGTACAAGGCTGGTTAATACCTGTAGGAGGGTTTAATGCAGGCACACGTGAACCCTTTCCCCCTCCTCTCCTTTCCCTCCTAAGACAAAGAGACAAAGCATCTGGCTAGCCTTACCTCCAGAAGTTCAAGCCAAAGGACCCTAACTTTCTGAGCAAGCTTTGGAATTTGCCCACTTCCTATGGCCCCATATAAAAGGGGTCTCTAACTGCCCCGGGGCACAGATGCCACTTTTGCACGGCTCAAGCAGGTCACCTCCCCTTTTCAATAAACCTGGCCTAAGCAGCTCCGCTGTGGCCTGGTCTCTGGGAGCCATCGTTTACACCTTCAATACCACCCTATGCCCTCGTGGGGCAAGGTAGAGCTCTCTCTGATGGAGAAATATGGGGGCATGCTGGAAGTAAGAAAATTGAGTTCCATCACCCACTCTTTTGGAATGTGTAGTTCTAAATAAACCAAGAACTAACATAGTCATGACATCGTCAGGAGCTCGGATGCTCTGTCTCCTCCAACCTTATCTCTAGAGTCAGAGTAAGGCTATGAAGTGTGAAGTTGAGAGTGAATATTTGAAGACTAAGTAAAGTCTTGAGAGGTAGAAGGATAGATGTGCATGGAAGGGAATAACTGGTGGAGAAGACACAGAGTTGACAACTTCTGAGGTGCAAAAAGATCCCAGGTCTTCCAGCACAGCTGTGTGTGTAACTAGACAACTTCTCCACTGGCCTCTGACACCTTTTAGGTATCACAGGCCCTACCCAGTGTTTCGATAGAGGATGGCAACCTGCCTGAGCAGCACGGCAACATCACATGAGTACAGGATCACGGCGTAAGACAAAATGCAACACACGGCAGGCAGCCAGGACAATGTGCAGAGTCTGGACATTGTTGTATGAGACTTGCTTTTATGTGCCACGTATGCTGCATAGGCAAGCTGACTGGACGTAAGGGACCAAGGACAAAATAGATAACGTGTTGTAAAGGCACTACACACGTAACTTTAGTGCCAGTGGCTCCTTGGGGTCATATTTTCCATCTACAATTTGGGATCAGCAGCAGTATAATAGGTACTCAACAAGTATTTAACCATTGAATAACAAAATTCTAGAATGTCTTTTTTTTTTTTTTAATGCTGCATAGTTTTTTTAAAAAAACATTCTGTTCTATATATTTTATTTATTTATTTATTTTGTTTTGTTTTGTTTTTGCAGTTTTTGGCCAGGGCAGGGTTTGAACGCGCCACCTCTGGGATATGGGGCCGGCGCCCTACTCACTGAGCACAGGCACCGCCCCTGTTCTATATATTTTAAAACAGACTAGGGTTATCTCTCTTACCTTCTACTATTTGTTCATATGTATGCCTAATTTACTTTAATTTACTAATATACTTAAAGCATGAATATCTCATTCTGTATTCTGTTTTTATTCATTACATAACACCTACTTTATGATGGACTCCTGGGCTAATCCTAAGTTTCTTATACTTACTGTTACTTTATTTTCCTTTATGTTTTGTTTTATTCTACTTGCATAATTTTGAAGAAACAATACCGTTCATGTAGTTCAGTATTCAAGATGAATAAAGGGAATACAGTGAAAAGCTTCCCCCCTCTGTCACCCAGCTATCCAATTTCCCACCCTGGAATAAAATCATATTATAAGTTTTTTAAATTTCCTTGCAGAAATACCCTATTAACATACTAGTCAATGCATATAAACGGTTTCCCTTTCTTTTTTTTTTTACATGTTAGCCCTATTATGTAAAAACTTTTATGTACCTTGCCTTTTTCACTGAACAATATATCTTAGAACTCATTCCATTGTTGTCTATACTTAAAAAAAAATCTGAGATTTTTTTTTTTATCAATGTACAGTTGATAAAATGCCACTGACCACAGACTCCTCTCACTTCTCCTAACACACTTGCTGGCTTCCTGTGATCTCTCACCCCCAACTCCTGACTTTCCCTACAATCTGTCCACTTCCTTTTCTTCTCCTGTCTGCCCAGACAGCATCCAGTCTGAGTACACCCAACTGCCTTGGCATATTGCCACTGTGCTGTATTTTTTTTTCCAGCTGAAAAATCTCTGCCCATGGATTAGTCCAACATCCTTTTCTACTTGCTTATACCCAGGTTGCTGGATATTCTAGAGGAAATTATACTAATGTGCAGATGGGTGCCACAACACATTTATGATAACTGATCTCACACGTCCCATATGCCCAGAAGTTATATGTCCCTAATAAGCTCTTCAACTCATTGTCTCCAGTCATTCTTCCCACCACAGTGATTTTTCTAACATGCAAATATGATCACATTAGAATTTTTCAATGGCGTCTAATCACCTATAATATTGTTTCTCAACAAGTGATCCTTGTGCACCTGTATCAGAACCTCTAAGTTCAAAATCATTTATCCTAAGAGATTTTTGTTTTTTAAAACCACTTTTACTGAGGCACATACAATAAATATGCCAAATTTAAGGGCAAATCTTGATAAATTTTGACAAATGTATGTACACTTCTGTAACCATTGCTACAATCAAGATGTAGAACATTTCCAGCATTCCCTAAAAGTTCCCTTGTGCCTCCACGTTGGAGTTCATCTCTCTTCTGCCCAAGGTAACCACTAATCAACTCTCACTATAGATTAATTTTGCCTGACTTAAAACTTAACATAAATGAAATCATATAGTACCTCTTGCATCTTTTAATCAGTATGTTTTTTGAGGTATATCCAGGTAATTGCACATTGCAACAATTCACCCCTTTTAATGCTGAATATTATTTAATTGCATGAATATCCAATGGTTGTTTTAAATCTATTTGCTTGTTCTTAAGTTCTGAGATAATTTAATCTCTTCTTTTTCTGTTCTCTCTGCTACTTCCATAGCTCAGATGATGGACTCCTGGACTGATCCTAAGTCTCTTATATTCCTGTTATCTGTATCTTTGATGTTCTTCCCCTGCACTCTGAGAGATTCCTTTAATTTTATCTTTAAAGCCTTAAAATTATAATACACATAT
The DNA here is from genome assembly GCA_963574355.1 of Loris lydekkerianus. Taxonomy (NCBI): domain Eukaryota; kingdom Metazoa; phylum Chordata; class Mammalia; order Primates; family Lorisidae; genus Loris; species Loris lydekkerianus. The sequence continues at coordinate 1,734 of CAUYPK010109848.1, read as the reverse complement.
GACTATCATAATTTTAGTCTATAAGAACTCTTTCTTAATCATTGAGTATTCCCTTTTATGTAGCATTGTATTCTTGTTTTATGGGTGAAACATTTTCTCTTTTTGAAAATATTGATTTTGAAAATCTTCTTTTCCTTGCAATATATCTGTTCACACTAGATTTTCTTTTCAGCTTGTTTATTATAATCTCTACCTTTCATGCTGAAGATTTTCCTGATATGTCTGATGATTCTTGACCTCACATGTATATTTAGGAAGAAAATGCTAAAAAATCAATTGGAAGCTCTTTTGTGGACGTGGGAGTGTTGCTGGAGTGAACTGGTCAACCAATGGGCTTCACTTGCAGGTCACTGGTGGGGAGCGAGATGCTTCACTGGGAACTCCTGTAGGTATATATATGGAGGTGCTTTCCCTGGAGCCTCTCGGTTCTCCTATTGCCTCTCTAGGGGATATAGACATGGGGAGAATGGGGTTGGGAACCTCACTGTTCCACATGATGACAAGTGAATGGTTTTTGGGAATGGCCAATTGCCTTTGTGTTCTAAGTCCAGTTCAGAATGAGAAGTATGCCATTATTCTATTTATTCACACAATACAGGTGGCTTTTTTGGTTCACTTAGTAGTAAGTGCTGTAACAATTTAAATTGGACTCAAGAAAGTCAGATTAGATGTGACCCTGACTGATCAACCCATCAATCAGGGTCCAGTTAAGAAAATATAGCTCCACTCAAAAAATCTAAAAGAAGAACTGCAAAGAGAACGAATTACATAGATACCGTAAGAGCTAAAATGGCAAACAAAACGATGAGGCAACTCATGGAGGGAAGCTGGAGCTGGAGCAATGAAACGACACCACCTATAGCCATTACCAGAAATACTGCTCCCGAGCCCCAAGTCTAGTTTCTACTTTGCTCTTGCCTTTCAGTTTCTGTTATTTTGTTCCCCCTGGCCAAACCAAGGAGACTGGGCAATTGTTGGCAGGGTAGCTTGGAAAACATAGCGAGCCCCTATCTTAAAAAAAGCAAAAATGAGAGAGGACTCATATTTCCTGATTTTGTAACTTATTATAAAATTATGGTATTATAATAAAGGGAGCTGTACAAAAACACAGTAGCAGAAATCAATGAAACAGAATTGGAAATACAAAAAAAGATCCATATAAACACAGACAATTAACTTTTTAATTTTTTTTTTTTTTTTTTTTGCAGTTTTTTGGCCAGGGCTGGGTTTGAACCCTCCACCTCTAGCATGTGGGGCCGGCGCCCTACTCCTTTTGAGCCACAGGCGCTGTCCAATTAATTTTGACAAATATACAAAAATAATTCAATAGAGAAAGGAGAGTCTTTTTAACAAATTGTCCTGAAATAATAACACCTGTATGCAGAGAACAGAACCTTCACCCATACCTGGAACAATATGCAAAAATGGACTTAAACTATAGAGCTGTTTGAGGACAGGTCTGACAATTTCATGAACTCATCCTAGAAAAAGTGCTACATACCTCATTGCTGAATATCACCATAGTCACCTGTGACATACTCCCTTCAGGAAACTATGCACCTATGACAACACCTGGTCCACCCTTCAAAGCAATTTTGGAACTCTTTTTCTGGAATGGCCTTCAGAGCTGTTATCTATTAGCCTTGATGTCCTGAATGTCATCAAGATGTCTTCCTTTCAATATTTCCTTTATCTTTGAGTAAAGAACAAAGTCACTGGGTAGGTAAGGAGCCA
>CAUYPK010109847.1:0-33170 GCA_963574355.1 Loris lydekkerianus | reverse complement strand
GTAGCAACGACTCAGCAAGGCCCGGCCTGAAACTGCCTCTACCTAGATACAGCCAATGTGGTACCATGCCATTGGCCCAACCCTGTCACTCACCTCTTCCCCCGCCTTCTTTCCCTGCCCCTTCTCCCACAATAAAAAAATAAATAAATTCAAAAAATAAATAAATAAATAAATAAATAAATAAATCAAAAAAAAAAAATGAAATATCAGTAATTAATTTTACTTAATTCAAAAGAACACAATAAAAATGAAGAAGAGAAAGGAAGGAGGTAGATTTTCCATGCTATAACTAGGGATAAACTAAGAGTTAGCTAGGAACAATCTGACATATAAAAGATGAATAGAGCTCAAAATAAATAATAAAAAGATAATTATTGAAACTTGAAAAATCAATTATGAGTGGAAAGTTATAGATTCAAATAGTAAATTTCTTAAACTATCAAAATACCAAAAACTTAAAAATGATAGAGATCCTAATAAGAATGTGGTAAAATGGCTCCTTCACATGCAGCTGTTGGCCTATAATTTTATTTCATCTTCTTGTAATATGCCATCATATATTCAGAGAATCAAAATTATGAACTGCCTTTCAACCTAAAATTTTATTGTTGTACTCTTCCAAGAAATTGGAGCACAATTTTTATGAAAGAATTCAAATTAAGACATTATAAGAAGAAAAGATAGGGGACTATCAAAGCTTCCACATTAAGCAAAGTTTTACATAAATTAAGAGCATCTTATTTTTGATAGACTATAGTCATTGTTGTAAATATCCTGGTTCTGGATTCAGGCCACCTAACTTGCTGTGTAGCTCACTAATTTCTTTCAAGAAATGCTGAGTACTATTTAATAAATTATTCAATATCACTTAAATATCATTAATTAAAACATTATTTTATATATTACATGTGAGGCACTATGATAAGATTTGATAGATACTAAAAATTTTAATGTATTGGCATTATTATGTAAATAGTTTTGACATCATGTATTCCTAGAAATGGACTTGGGGGGACCTTTAAAAGTCCACAGATCATACTTTAAAATCTATAAATCTAAGAAAGTAAAATTTGTAATTCTATCTTTGGTAGATCAAAAAGGAGCAATTTCATCCCTACTATGAAAGCCTATAGAATTTATCAAGGTGTTAGATGTAAAGTACACACACATGCCCACCTATGAACGGAGAAGTCAAGTGTGGCCCCAAATTATTAAACACTGGCCACAGAAAGAGTAGACGTAACCGCTGCTCACACAAATTATAGTAAGAAAAGCAAAATCTGGGGGTGGGGAGGCTCATGTACAAAAATCAAGATTTGGGTTTGGGTCATACTTAGAGGCCTGACAGACATCACTGAAGATCTCGAGTAGATAGTTAACACATGTGCCTGCAACTCAGGAGAAATTTATGGGATGGAGCTAGAAACATGGGCTTGTATGCATCAGCAAATGCAAAGCCAGGAGACTGGATGAAATAATCAAAAGTATAAGCAAAGTAAAAAGAAAAAAATCTGAAAATTCAGCCTCCTAACCTGCCAGATATTTAAACAATATGCAGATGAGAGTGCCTAGCAAAAATGATTTTGAGGTAGATAGAGAGAGAGACAAGTTTAGATTCCTTGAATATCACATGAAGAATATAAGGAGAAAGGAGTAACAATTAGTATTTGCTTCATTGCTTAGTATTTTGATATTTATTGAAAATATTTTAAAATCCTCCACTAGCTCAGGCAAATTTTTTTTTTTTTTTTTTTTTTTTTTTTTTTAACAGGCAAATTTTTTTAATGTAGTTTTCCAAAAGAGATATGCCAGGTTCCTGATTAAGATCACCTATTAACCGTCAGTCAGTAATTGTGCACACACACACACAACACACACTTTATTACAGAGCTAATTAAATCTCCTGCGGAAAAAGATGGTGTGTGAATATAAAAATGTAGAAATACATATTTTTCTATTAGAAAAAATATTTAAAAAAAAAAAGTTTGCTGCATGGCTTTCACAGCAGGTGAGCTTTGCTATACTTCTGAGGCTGTGACAGTCCTAAAACATTTACCAGTGTGGCTGCTAAAATATTTAAACATTCAAATCCCCGAGAGGCAGTGAAAACTGTCAATAAAATTGAAATTCACTATGCGATGTATTTTAATTTACATATGCTTTTTAAGAGAACTAAGACAATATGGATTGATTTCCCTTTTGATGAATTTCACTCAGAGTTTGTATCAGAGATTTAATGCATACAAACTTGACATTTCCAAAGGAAGAAATCTCCTTGAAAATGAATTTTGACATTGCCACAGTAATTTTTATCTCCTTTTAATAATGCATTTTTTGCCTTTGTATAGTTGGAATCCTGGTGCTTTAACTGAGAATACATCTGAAATAGAAATTCAAATGCTACATATAACCTGATAGGTAAATATTCACTTTCTAACTTATCAAATTCATTTATTAAATTAAGTAAGTACAATTTTAACTGCAGTCTCATTAATTTGTTCAAAAAATGCGAATTGAAATTTTGGAAGTTCACTGGGTATGAAGTATCACTTTCAATAAAATAAACAAGAATTTTCAATTTAAACTGTATACTGATTTATTTATAACAATATAACTTTAATACAACTTTTATTTCTCTAAAGCAACTGAGAAAATGATAGTACGTGTATTATTTTTCTTTGCTCAAAGGCTTTTTGACAAAATACTTAATACTCCAGCAATACTATGATAACTGAGAATTTACTTTGTAACATACATGGTACAGTTAAAGAAAAACACACGTAAGTTATAGATAATAGTTTTCTTCACAAAACATGCTTAATAAACCTCATAATCTATAACAATTATCAGAGGTTTCCAAAGATCTTTGGGTTGCATTCTAATTGTTTTATAAGATGAATGTTTTTATCACTATATATTTATGATATAATATGAAATATTTATTTCATAAATGTATAAATCTTAAATTTACAAATTCATTTTTATTGTTTAATTCTCTCTGATTCTCCCTTTCTTTGTCTGCCTCTCTTTGTCTCTATCCCCCCCATCCCTCTCTCCCCAGAAAACTATCTCTTCTATAAACAGAACAAAAAAGCATATAGCATGTATATGATCTATACGGAAACAGAATGCCTTTTTTTTTTTTACTACAGCCTAAGAGAATGTTACAATAAAACTATCCATTGAACTTCACTTAGTTGTAAAGCAGAAAATAAAACACAAAGTTCAATTTAATTTACCATTATGTTGCAAACAAATTCACTCCTCTATAAGGGTTTCTAAAATATATTTATTCAGAGATATTTCTTATTCTTCCATAACCATAGAATTTCAATTTTTTCTTATTAATTGTAAAATTTTCATGAGCTGGACAGTTTTCAGATGGCTTTATTTATAAGAACAAAGATAGAAATCATACTTAGCACCTGTCTAACTTTGCAAATATTAAGCTAAGTAGCATCGATCATGGGATGAGTAGTATTCTCATGTGCACAGCTTGTCTTGGCCCATTCTGCGCTGGGTAATTTATAAAGAGAGTTTTACTTCTCATAATTCTGGAGGCTGGGAAGCCTAGGATCAGGGCACCAGCTTTCCAGGTGGGGAGGACCTACTTGTTGCACCCACGTGGCAGGAGGCAGAAAGGGAAGCTAGCCATGAGCAAACTACATACCGTACATGAAACTCCTTTGTAAGTCCTTTAATGCCATTAGCAAGCAATGGGGACTCATGGCCTCACCACCTTTTTGAGTCCTCACCTTTTAGTACCATCACTTGGAACTTTAGAGGGGACATAGTCAAGCCATACCAAACCCAAAGCTACCCTCTCTACTAATAAGTTACTAAACGTGTGATGGTAAGTTCAAAGGCCAGAGGTAAGTCCATCTAAATGCTCACAGATAAACAGGAAGCATCTGCTAAAATCAATACATGTAAAGCAGCTGTCATGAAGTATTTCTTCTATGAAAACATACTCGTTGGCTGCAAAGTTGATTAATCAACATCAAAGAGATTTATTTATGATATTATTTTGACCTTCTGATTTTCATAATATTCACTTAATTTTTCATGTTATCAAAAATAAACACCCTGGAACAACACATATTTAAACCATGTGGGTCCACTTCTATGTGGACTTGATTACAGCTCTGTCGCTCCAAGAAAGCAAGAGGAATCCTTTCTCCTTCTGCTCTTCCTCAGCCTGTTCCATGTGAAGACAAGAGTGAAGATCTTTATGATGATGATGACCCACTTTCACTTAATAATAGTAAATATACTTTATCTTTCTTATAGTACTCACAACAGCATTTTCTTTTCCCCAACTTACTTCATTATACAAAGACAGTATATAATAACAGAACACACAAAATATGTGTCAGCTGACTGTTTATATTATCATTAATGCTCCGGGCATTTAAGTTTTTAGGGAGTTAAAAGTTGTAAATAAGTTGCTGACTGTATGAGGGGCCATTGCCTCTAAAATCCACATTTTCAATAGCCAAATATATGTATCTTCCTACACGATTCTGTTATCCACTAAATGTACCAAAGTATTTTTTTATGTTGTTAGAGAAGAGATAGGTCAGAGGAAGATGGTAATACAGGAGGAAAATACAAACGCCAGATTCACCTATAAAATTCTGCCAAATAAAATAATTCTGCACTTTCACAATAGTCTCAGCTTTTGTACTTTTAGCAAAGAAATTCATTTTCACAGGTTTATTTAAAAATATAAACAGAGAAAATGAAAAATTAAAGTTATATTGCTATATCCATCTTTATAACATTTGTTGGATTTAGAAACTCTGGGCATTGTATATGCAGAATGTGTTAGGCAGGACCAACTCAATGGTAAAAGATCTGGCTAATGTAACAAAACCACAGGTATGCCACTTACAGAAATGAGTTTCTGTTCCTGATGGCTATAATAAAGCTAGCTCACAAAATGAGGCTGATTAACATTGCATTAAGAACATGGTTTGCTTTATTCTAGAATAACAAAAATCTCATCATGCCTCCAACTTCAAAATTAGCACATATAAATATACATTGTGAAATATAATTAAAGTAAAATTTAAAATACACTTGGAATTTCAAATCTACATTTGATCGTGTGTGTATTCTCAGAAGATCATAGAGTAATAAGCAGCTAAAGAAATACCCTTGCTTAAAATTTTATTTAATTTGAAGTTTTTTGTTTGTTTTTGTTTTTTAACTGGGTGTTTGTTGATGTTTAATGAAAATAATCACTATAGCTATGGACTATAGCCATTAGATACAGTCAATCACAATTTTTTTTTTTTTTTTTTTTTTTTTTTTTAGCAGTTTTTGGCCAGGGCCAGGTTTGAGTCTGCCACCTCCAGTATACGGGGCCGGCGCCCTACTCCTTTGAGCCACAGGCACTGCCCTAATCACAAATTTTTTAAAAGGTGTCATAGAAGGGCCTTGCCCTACATTGCTTATAGTAATGAACATTTATTAAAGCTTCAACATATTTTTAATTTATGAAATTCATTTGTTTTATTAAAACATATGTCCAAAAGATTCATTCATATTCTTTCACTTTATTTTCTATGAATTGCCAATTAGATAGACGATACTAAGCAAGTAATTTTACTCGTGGATTTTAATTTTCTCATATAGAGAGTTTTAGATAAAAACGTATCTCAGGTCTCTTTCTTTTCTAAAATATAATTTTTAACATTCAGTAATGATTTTTTTGTCCTAATTCTCAAATGTCTGTTACAGATAAAAAATCCTCAAAGAAGACTAGGAAAAGTATCTGTGCTAATTCCCACTAGAGTAAAAGACATGGCTAAATGTTTTGGCTCTTGGACACAAATGTCCCTGAACCTTCACAAACTGGCTCTGTCTGGTTAGAAGATAAGCTGTCTTTGACAATTATAGACTTATAAAGATTCCCACTTGAAATTATTTTTGTTTTCTGCAGGTATATTACTTTCTTATAAACATTCATTTTACGGTGGGGCCACATCTATGGTGCATCTTAGAATGGGTACAGGTGAAACTTACTAAATGCAGAACACAAATGTCTACATACTAAGAAAATGCCACGAAGGCTACGTTGAACAGTTTGATGAGAATATTTCTTTTTTTTTTATTATAGATAAAAATATGCACCATAGATGTGGCCCAACCCATCACCCTCCCTCCACCCAAACCTCCCCCCTCTCTTCCCCTTCCTTGGTCCCTTCCTCAAATTCTTGTGGTATAGTTGGGTTATAGCCTTCATGTGAAAGCTATAGTTTAGCTTCATAGTAGGGCTGAGTACATTGGATACTTTTTCTCCCATTCTGATTGTATATGAAACCCGCACATTGTACCCCTTGATTGCACTAATGTACACAGCTTTGATTTAACAATAAAAATAAATAAATTTAAAAAATAAAGTTGTTTAAAATAAATATCTATATATTTTTAGCCATATTCACTGAGAAGATTGTTTAGAACAACTTGAAGGCAATGCTGCTGGAAATGGACATGCAATATTGAAAGTGTATTTCCATGTCCCAATTCCTAGAACTATCATTCCTGGTTAACAACTTTAAGATGATTGTTCCTGATTTATAGTAGTAGAGTGAGATAGTGGAGGGGAATAATTACCTCTTTAATTATTCAAATATTTATACTCCAGTATTTTATTTTACAGCAGAAGTAAAAAAACAAAGCTGTATGTTGATTCTTACTAAATAAAAACACACGAACAAAAAAGATAAAGAGTTACAGGACAAAATTTTGCAAAGACTTCCTGGCAAATCTTTGCTTTTGAAAAGCTGGCCCACTCCTCACCCCCAATTACTTCTCAGCTGAACTTAAGTATTTCTTTCCTCATCTTTTCCCTGTAAGGATCCCCACTCACAGAATGCCTCCCCTGGACCTGCCTCTATTTGCACTTTAGTGGAATATACTTTAATTACAGCCTCTCCTAAAGCCTAATGCGCCTACTATACCCAGAAAATATTTCTTCCCCCTGAATATAATATATGTATCTTACATTTTCAGCCCTCATCATCGTTGTAGTGTTTAGTCTATTTTTTCATGGATAAATATTAACTCGTACAATAGATCAATAGGTTTCAGAATTATTTTAGTAGCTGAACACTGACATAACTTATTTAAAAAAAAAAAAAAAAAGACATTACAAGATGAGAAAGCAGCGCTTAAAGAATCTTACAGGCAAGAGAGAATGTGTTACAGTCAAGTGACCAAATCCCTACCCTGCCAAGGCACATGTGTCTTCCTTGAAGACTTCCCATCACACTCCCTTCCTCTAGAAGAGGACTGTCCAACCTTTTGGCTTTTCTAGGCCACACTTGAAGTAGAAGAATTTCTTAGGCCACACATTAAATACACAAACACTAATAAAAGCCAATGAGCAAAAATAAAAGGTCTGTGTATAATTTTTGTGATCTGCCACCACAAATAATCCAAAAATCCTCACATAATAATCCTAGTTATGCAGCAGGCCATTCTCAGTCCCAAGTTTGTGATCACTAATATAGAAAATGTACATGTCTAAGAAATAAAATGTCCTTTGGGCTTTTTATATTTTTATGATAAAAGAAAAAGAAAGTGGGCATCTTGAAAATCTAATAGGATATTTCACATTGTATTTGTAAAACTAATATATCAATATTTGGTTCATGGAAATAGTTGCAATTCTCAGTGAGTTCTCAAGGTCCCCATCAGATATTCAGGTTCTAATTTTACTTTTGATGTGCTTCATTAGAAGATTTTGCTCACAAATGTTTGTGTGCCCAAAAAGCAATGGCATGAATAAGACATGAGTGGGAAGTGAGCGTATTTGTCTCTGCAAAGATAGGAGATCTCTAAAAGTCCAGTAAAGATACACGATCACATTTTTCTTTAAGTTGAATGGCAGATCGCAGCTCTACAGATTCCATTTGAAAACTGGCAAATAACATATTGATACTGATGGAAAATGGAGTTGAAAATGTTGCAAAATATTATTTCCCCAGAAAGATTGACATCTGTTTTTAAATTCTTGTATCAAATCAAAACACAAGGCTGAATATTTTCGCTGTTCACAGAACTATGTTCAGCCAATGTGTCAAAATGCATAAAATTGTTGGTCTTAATTGGAGCTTGTCAGAATTTCCATTTCATTTGGAACACCATTATGGTTTGAAATATTGGATTAGTAAGTTTTTCACCTTGGAGATGCATGTTTAGCTCATTTAGTGAGTGGTTAACTCCACTAAAAATGCTAAAACTATAACCTAGCTTTCACCATCAAGTTCTGGAATAAGGTTGGTTTTTGATACCACAAATGACTTGATAACATTTTGCGTATCACAACATCTTTACAATATTTGGCCTCAACTTAGCCATCTTTCATGGGGAAAGTAAATGACACCACCATAGTTAGCATCAATACTGTTAAGGAATTCCTGGAATTGGTGATGATTCGATTATTCAAAGTCTTGGTGACAATTTGTGTGATATTATCCCTTTTGAAAGATTTTGTGCACAAACTTTCTTGGTGTACTATGTAATGATACTTCATCAAATGTAAGTTTAGGGTGGCAATTGCATTGTCTTCTATTCATTTCACAAATCCCTCTCTTTTATCTACCATCACTGGAGCACCATCAGTACCTATATCAGATGTGTTGACAATGGACAATGAAACTGCTTTAACATGTATTGTACTGCTTCATACAAATCTATTGATTTACTTGTGCCTTTGAATAGCACTAAAGAAGCCATTTCTTCAGTGATATTATATTCATCATCAATGCCCCTAATAAAAATGGCAAGGTGAGCCATATTTGTAGTATCAGGGCTATCATCCATCACCAAAGCATAACATTTAAAATTAGCAGCTTTACTCTCAAACTTCTTTTGATAGATTTTCTAATTTCTTTAATTACTCTGGCTATAGTCTGGTGGGACAAATTAAAAAAAACAACCCTTCTTAGGGAAAATTATATCTGCCATGTTTTCCATACATTGCTTAATAAACTCAACATCAGCAAACGGTTTTGACTATTTTTTCTATTAAACATGCTATCGCTTAAGTAGCTTTTACAATGAAATCTGAGTCGTAACTTTTAAAAAAATATTTTGTTGTGAAAACAGAGGGGTATTTTTTAGTTCTGCTATTTTGTCCTATGACAAAACCTTCCATATGCATCAAAAATTTGGCAACAAGTTTTTGCATATAATGCCTTCTCAAATCATAGTCTTTGAAAACTTGCACAAATTAAGCAGAGTGCTTTACTATCTGCCTCTACAAAAATAGCCATCTGTCTACTTTTTACTGAACAGGCTTCCTTCATCCATAATTTTTCATTTGGAGAGTTCTGTTTCCTTTTGAGATGTTGTAGAAGCTGTGCCAGGATTAAAAAGTTAATAATACATGAGGAACTATATTTAATTTTTATTATAAACATTAATGGAAAATCGAAAGCAAGGTTTGGCCCTTCCGTGACTCAGCTGCTGATGCAGGGTGAGGTGGAAGGCCAATTATACAGCAGGACTCTGATGTGGGAGGCACCCCAAGGTATGAAGTACCCTTCATACTCAAGTAAGAATGCTTATCTGACTTCTAAAGAACGTGCTTAACATTGCAATGGTAGGTTAAAATATTATTGACAATCACAGACTCGCCAAGTCACCACAAGCACATATAACGTATGATGGTATCAATTCAACTATAGCTTTTGGATGCTAGCACACTGGATTCTGTACAACGCCACAGAACTGAAGCCATGCATGTGTGCACAGATAGTGAGAGCACATGTATGTTTATTTTGTATGACATTTAGACACATACTTGTCTACAAAGTTCATTGCTTGAGAACCACATAATGGGTTCCACCAAAAAAATCACCAAAAAAACCTCACATGATTTTAATTAAGTTTATGACCGTGTATTAAGCCACATTCATAGCCATCTAGGATGCATGTGGCTCATGGACTAGGGGTTGGACACCCCTGCTCTAGGAGTTCCACTTTGTAAGTGATTTGTATCTATCCCACACTCACTGGTCCTTCATGTAAAAGCTAAAACCCTACCTTCCCAGGAGGTCTTTCCTCCTCACCATCAAAGTTGCTACTTCCTTCTACTGCATACTGCTCCTTTCATTATTCACAATTGTTTAAAAACAGAATTTTCCATTAGACTGTATGCTACATGGCTCATGTTTGTTACTAAAATCCTAATGCCCATAGTAAACCTTCAAAAAATATTTGCTGAAAATAAAGTTTAGTATGCAGGAAAAGTGATGAGTGTTGAAGCTTGAGATGTTTGTGGCCATGCTAATGAAAATGGAATTTTATAGTGAAGGTGATGGGGTATTGACTTTTATATAGGTCAGTGACAAGATCAGGTGATATGTTGGCACTTGTGGGCAATGTGGAGAATGGATTAGGGGAGGTCAAACTAGAGACAAAACAGGGAGCAAGCGTATGTGAGGGAAAAGGCACTAGGTCATCACGGCAGCAGCTGGTATGAGGATCCTCTGGGAAGCCTTGCATTTCTGGAGAATACACTTCGCCAAACCATTTTTGAGTGCAGAGACTGTGCCTTTCGGTTTACGAGTCAGTCTACACCTAGCCCTGAGAGGAGACTACAAATGTACTCTGCCTGAATTAAAAAAAAAAAAAAGAAGAAGAAGACAAACTGTCTATAATTTAGAAAAGAATGTGACTATAGGAGAGAAACTGGGGGAAGTCCTAATGAAAGAGAAAAATGTAAGTCTTGAATACTCCGTATTCCTTCTCATTTCTGTCCGTGTTCAACTGCTGCGCTCCCCCAGCACCAGGTGACTCTGCCCCGACACTCCCAACACGCCAACATATAAAATGAAATCAAGGGTATTCGTGAAATTTTTATTTAATAGAAACGTTTTGTGAGGTAGACTTGGAGATGAAAAACTGAGAGAGGCTCTGAGTTCTGTACCAAGGATGGCGCTGGGAGAAAAACAAAGACGGCGTTGATGGACGCTGGAACCAGAGCAAGGGGTCTGAAAATACCAACTGGAGCACACAGAGTAAATCAGGGGAGAAGGAGGGTGGCCCGAATGAAAAGGAATGGTACGGAGAAGTGTATGGATGAAGAATAGCTGAAAAGTAGAGTCTCTTAAAGCTAGCAACACCTGGTTTCTAATTCTTTAGTCTTCACCAAAATACACGAGGCAAAAACTAAGTGATGGGCAGGAGGAAGGAGGCTAATGTTGGATCTGTTAAACTGATGCAGCTCACTGACATCAGATGAAATTTCTAGCAAGCTGTTAATACACATAGGTATGTACATCAGGAGAAAGGATTTTACTTGGAGACAATAATTATAATTAAGGGTTGACATTGCCTTCCCCTAGTTTTACATTAAGTATAAAAATTAAGAATATGAAAAAATAATGTAATTCTTAGTATCAGAAACTTCTCTCAAGGGTATTGCCTTTCATAGGCGAGGAAAGTGAAGATCATAGTGAAAGGGATAAGACAGAAATGGGAACATGTAAATGCAGTTATAGGCAAAAACACAATAAAAAATGCTACGTAATTCACGTACATATAGTTAGTACTTTATTAAAGATAATACATAGTTAACCTTTGAAAATAGGACATAATAGCAAACATGATCCTATGAAGGCTGTCTCATCAGAAACGAAGGGCGCCTTCAATTACGTAAATGAAAGGGATGTAAAGGCAAAGTTACACACATTAATGTTTCATCCCACAGACCTCTCAGATTCCTATATTTCTTATCTAATACATCTTTTTAGAGCTAAGACAGTATTGCTAGCAGGCCATGTATGATACGTACCTCTTCAAGGAAGAAACGTTCTGCCAATCGGTGCTAACATACTTTCTCCATGAACACATCAGCATCAGAAATATTAAAATGTAAAATAATGTAAGTGGTCAAATCACTGAAATATGTTATCAAAATCATATGGTAAAATGGATGATAAGCCCTACGATCATTTTCATTAGAACATTTCAACATTTTCCCCAAGTAATACATCTATATTTTAATAATTTTTTGATCTATGAATGCTCTACATTCAAGTTACTATTGGTGCCAAGGTATCAGAAAAATGTCTAGATCTTTAAGTACATATGAATTATGTTTAAAAAGCAGACAGAATCTCACAAGGAGAAAATAAAAGAGAATTTCCCAGTCATCTTCAAATATGGAAAAAATTTACGATGAGAAGCAGATTTAGCTTATCACTCAGATAACATCCCTGTAATTCTGAGGGTGTGGAAAGTACATTGTACTTGAGAAAAAGTTTTGAAATATTTTAGTTCAGAATAGATTTCTTTCCATCTAAACTTTCACAGAATATTCGTTTGAGACATAGGCCAGAGGTGCTTCTGTGGTCTTACCCAAAGCATCCTGCCTAAAACCAAAAGTATCAGAAAATTGTTAGGAAATTTGGTAATTTGACTCTGTAGCTGGCCCTGTGCATTCTTCAGAATAGGATTGAAATGGATTCTGTTCTATAATAAGGGGTTCTTTTGACTACTGGCAGTGTGGAAACAAACCCTGGTCACAGTCCTTCCTCTTGTGCTCAGAGGCGTGATCTCCAGAGCCTTAAAATAATGTCACAGAATTGCTGCCCATGAAGTGATCCACCCAAGGAAAGGATGTTCAAGAGGAAAACCTGACTTTCATAGATATTTGAGATAACCACACACCCAAATTTGATACATGGTTGTTACACCTCAAGCAGCAGTGAATACCTGAATTGTTCATGCTCCTAGTTAAAAATGGTTGATTTTTCAGGCCCCAAACCACCAACGCACAAACATCTGACCATCTATCTTAACATTACTTTACTATTTCATTGTCTTTTTGACATACCTTAACTATTCCAAATAACTTTGTATTTCATCGCAGGACTTCCATTAAAGCCCCATGGATTCTTCAGTAGAAAGCCTCAACAGAGAGGTCATGCCCTAGGGATCATTAAACCCTTCATGTTAAAGCCTCGGCTTGCTGTCTCCAGTAACCCTAAGTTATTATATCATAATCCTTAGCCATCCTTATCGAGCAGCCAAATAGAAAGATATGATTTAAATCACACTCAAATTCTCAGTAAATCCTGCTTTGTTTTTTCCCCTCTAGCAGAGTACTAGAGTTCAGTCAAGGTGGTGTTTTTCCCTCATCTCAAGAAGCAATGAACCAAAAACAGTCTCATCAGAAGGTTGGGGCTCCAACATTTGAGACTCATATCCTGGCTTCAGAGCTACTAACATTCCACTATCCAGACAAGAATTGGCCTTATTTAAGTCATTAAAGCACATGCCAATATTTGATTATAGAAAAGGGGGTCCTGCTAAGAGTAAAAGATTCTCAATCTTTCCATAAACTTTTAGGAATTTGATTTATAAATTTGGGCTAATAAGATAGAAGAGCAGATGCTATCACAGAACCTGATAAAATTATGCTATTAAAACTTTATACTTCAAGGAATAGAAAGTCTACAATTGTTTTTAGTATGTACGATTATAATTTAATTTGTTGTAATTGTATGAATGTCCATTATTATTTCTCTCTTTTCTGCCACAGGCACCATAGAAAATAATGTTTCATGTCAGTGTTATTTTTCGTGTTGGTGAAAATTTTTAAATACATAAATATTCTATTCCTTAGAATAAAGACAAGCGTTTCGTTTCTTTATTACTTGTTCCTTTTGATAGGGACAGCTGATGTTGCTGGCGTTATTCAAGCACTTGTATGGAGATGTCACCACATAATTGTAAGAGGCCATGAAATTTTATAGTGAGACACATACTTTCTTTCTAATTGCTCCGGGAAAACCATGCTGAATGAAGGAAATATTTTATTTTGACTATATCGTCTAATGAATTTGGGCCACTGACTGCCCTTTTACACAGCACAAGAGAGTTTATGACTGTAGGAAACGAGACAATAGCAAGTTATAAGTAAATACTATGACTTCATTAAAATTATTGTCACGGAATATTAAATCAGGTCAGAATGCATAAACATTTTTCAGCTATTGTTGATTAGATTTTGAAAAGTCTCCAATCTAAAAGCTTTCTTTGAACCTGAAGCAATCGTCTTGCAATACGGCAGTCTGAGAAGCCACACAGAGGTAGTTTTAAATCAACAAATGCAAATGATTTACTCTGTTGGCAACTATCAGAGCAAATAAAATTAATTGCCATCATGCTTACTACATGTAGGTAGTCAACTTCCTACTTAAGAGGCACCTCTTCGCTGCAAACTAACTTGTGACCTGGACGAAGCCGTTTAAAACTGAATATTCATGGAGAGCAGAGCAGGAAGGTCTCCTACTTCTGAAATTCTCTTCCAGTTAGGACATTGCTCTGTCATTTAAGCACACCATTTACCTAGAATGAACGGATTACTGAAAAGAATGCACCCAGGTAAATGTTACAATTTTAAATAATAAGTTTGATATTTTAAAAATGGAAACTGAAAACAAACCATCAAATTAATGAATTAATTAGTTAGTGAACAGATCAAGCAAAAGCAATAAATAAAAATCATTAAAATGTTGAAATGTCTACCCTTAAGATATATGTCACTCATAATATGTTCTCATGTTTATGAAATCTGATTCCCAGGCTCATCAGTGGACTACGAATAAGGGTGACATGTTAGCAAACTCTCTGACAAGGTCATCCGTAGGTCTGGTAGTCATATGGAAGACTCGGGGAAGTTGTATGGAAAAAATATAAAAAGTGTATTTTAAAAAGGTTGAAAGTACCATTATGTGCATATTCAAATTTTTGCAATGTGGAATCCTTATAAAATGATATTTCCTGGATAAAGTTTATGAAGAACTGAGGAGTGAGTTTTTTTTTTTTTCCATTTAATACATTAAAGAGTAAATAAAAGCTTAGATCTATTTCCAAAGTGAATTATGTAGCTTCCCGTCTGACCACAGTATGCAGAATATACTTTCTTGATGATTCAGAGCTCTAACAGTAATTTTTAAAAAGCAGTGGAGTAAGACATTCCAGTACAGTAATGCCTCATCCCCTGCTGCTCTGAATAAAGATGTTTGTTCCTACATACAATGACCCCACACTGTTCTGCTGTGTGACTTTCTCTCCTTCTCAAACCCTTTTTTTTTGTTGTTGTTGTTGTTTTTTGGTTACAGAATTTTAGCCTCTTTTACTCTCTGTCCCTCTCAAAGCTATTTGCCTGTCCTTTCCTTCGGAGCTAATAGTCCTTTTTTTTTTTTCCCCACCACAGTCAGTATGTCTACTCAAGGTAACCTCTGTCTTCTCTTCTAAGATGTTACTATAATTTTCAGTGGCCTTGGAAAATATGTAACCAAACCGATTAGAATTGCATGCAAAATTAGAAGCAGTAAGATCTAGAAAGACAGACCTATCATTTAAAATGTTAAGATCAGGGTTAATACTGGCTGAGTAAGTTTTTCAACCAGAATATTTGCTGCCTCCACTGCACTTTGGCTATATTAACACCTATTTGAGAAAGTTACTGCAATAATTTGATGAGATAACATATTTGAAATGTCTCCTAAACTACATGTATTAAGCTGAATACAACTTGGTAAGATTACTATTATCATTATCAGAACAAGATTGCCATCTAATGGCAACCAAGCTCCTAGCAAGTACCCTAAACCATTTTAAAACAGAAATAAAACACACAAAGTGACAACTAATGTCACAACTGAAGCCTTCCTATAGTGTTATCAAAATAGAATACTGTAAGGGAGCATTTTTCACCTCTATCATAACTGCTCCTTCTGGTTGTTAAACAGCTCTCGTTGAGAGCTGTGTTTACTGCAAACAGTAAGTAGGTGTCAGAGTCAAAAAGGTAAATTTAAAGCAGAGTTCCCCCACTTAGCTCTGTAACCCTAGGAAAATAACAATGCTTTTCCAAATTTCCATTTATTCATTCATAAAGAGTGTATAGTCATGCTTCCTGAGAGAGTTACAATGAAGATTAAATTAGATAATCCAAAATGTGTATGAACCACACCTTAAAAAGAAAACAAAAACCAGAAACATCTAAGTGCCTAGGTCGGTGCTGGACACAACATAGAGGCTTCAGTAAATAAATTTAAGTTTATCTCAGCTTCTTAGATCGAGTCAAAGGTAAACATATATTAAATGATGCCCATAATTTTAAAAGCTAATACAAAAAGGAGATCGGTTTGAAACAAAATCTTCAGTGTGCCTTTGATTTTAAAACTTTATATGAATTAATTTCATTAGTCAAGAGAACCATAATGGTTAATCACAGAACCTCAGAGTTGGAGATACTTTGAGTGCAGCTGGGCCATCCACTGTCTGTAATACTTTATCAGTCATAGCTGTAATTTTCTCAATTAAGAAAGTGATGTTATTTACCTCAATCGGTAACTAGACTCAATAAATGTTATTTATTGTTCTATTATTTTATTTATTCTATAATTGTATAAGCTTATTAATAAGTGATACAAAATTAATCGCATGTGTTGTGGCATTCCATTAGCAAAATTTGAGAATGTTTATGCTTAAAAATATGATTCATTTTTGGATCTTTAGCAGAAACTAGAAAAGTCACTTAACTTGTCAGAATTGATTCTTAATCGATGGTGTTTTACATGTATAATTTTTAAATGGTATTAATTATTTAGTTCTAAAAAACATTATATGCCAGAGAAGGACTGAGTGTTCCATTAAGCTTTAATTTATTATTCTTTCAACGAACTTATTAAGGTAGATACATCTTTATCCCCCCATCACATAAAGAAAGGAAAGTTGTAAAATTTTAACTAATTTGCTCCAGTTTACATAGCCTGCTTAGTGGCTGAGATCTAATTCCAGAGTCTTTACTTTTAACCACTATTCTTATCCTTCCGAAATTAATTGGCATATGTTTCTTAGCTTTATACAATCTGAGTGAAGATAACTTGCACACATTTCTTCTGACCCACACATATCAGAGCTTGTAAATACTTACAGTTGAGTTTTATAATTTTCCCTGTGTGAGTGTTGTTGCAATTCTTTGTACATTACCATTCATTTTAGCAAAACCACTAGGGTTTCCTCTAAGCTCTGCTGTGCTATTATCCATTAAAAATTAATAACAAAAATTACCTCCTTAATTAATAGGCACAGGAGGAGTTCCTGACTCACTGACAAATTTTATATTGCTTCTTCATCAAACTCAAAATAATTTAGCAACTACCTAATTAATTCCTAATTGATATCATTGGGCCATTACTTCCTCATTCGCATTTGGACATATACCAAGAAATACTGCCCTCGGTGCTTTTGGTTCTAAAATCCAAAGTAATAACAGAAAAATGATTCCTTAATTCTATCATGCTAATGATCATAACATCCTTTTTATCAAAGATTACTAAATAAATAAAATATATTTTCCAATAAATAACTCATATGCAAATTGTAAAGATCAAAGTTAATGCAAAGTTAACAGCCTTGCTTTCCCTTTGAACATTAATGATTTGGGCTAATAAATTTTAATGTATTTAAATTAGGAATTTATTATTTTTCAGTGAAAGTGCTATTTAAACTACATTGTGGTGTTTTGGACATTAGATTAATATCCAGAAAAAAAAAAATGTTTTCATGTATTTAAATAAATTGGTTTCAACACAAAGAAATGTAGTTTTTGACTATTTAGTATTACCGAATCATCACTTAAAATGGTTGATGTGATTTAAATAATATAGGTCACAGAGCACATTTACAAAGAAAACTATAGTAGTGATGAATCCTTCAGAAATTAAGGAGTTTGAAAACAACCAATGATAGGACATCTTTAACAGGGAATTAAAACTGACTAAAATTTACAGAAGTGACCAACCTGTAGGGGCTCCCACTCATTTCTAGCCGACTATGAAGGAACTGTGCACACAAGGATGCCATGCCCTGAGGTAGGGTGCTATTTCGAGATATAATTACGCTATTTTCCAACTGAGGAAACGGGCTGAGAGAGATCACTTGGCAGAGTCGGAATTGTAGCTCGGAAGTGTCTGTTTTTAAAGTGCCTGTTCTACTATTAACTCATGGTTTATTTTAAATGGATTTGTAAGGTACAGTCTTTCTCTTAGAGAGCTATTGTGAGGATGAACTTGAGATAACATGGGACTACAGACTGGCTCGTTACAGGAATTCAGCTTTCCTTCTATCACCTTCTTCTTTAAACCTTTTTATTTTAAAAAAGTTGATTGACAAAGATTGAATATGGTCAAGGTGTACAATGTGATGATTTAATATATGTATGTATTGCATGGTGATTACCATGATGAAATTAACGGACACATCCATCACCATTCATGTTGTTCATCTCATCACTGAACATTGATCATCTGATCTCCTCATTTCCTCCACCCCCAGGCCCTGCATCTACTATTCCACTCCCATCAACTTAGACCTCCAGACACTAATTATTAATGATTATGTAAAACCTATTTCCAGTAGGGTGGCGCCTGTGGCTCAAAGGAGTAGGGCACCGACCCCATATGCCAGAGGTGGTGGGTTCAAACCCAGCCCCTGCCAAAAACTGCAAAAAAATAAAAAAAAAACCTATTTCCAGTAATACCACAGAAGCCAAGTAAGAATTAAAGAAACTGTATTTTAAGAAATATTCCAAATAGGCACCACCAATATGTGCTTTAGTCTTCTTTCCTTTTAACTCATTCAATTAATTAGGGTCCACCACTGTCACATTATCTGGCTGTATAGTTCTCAGCAGCTTTTGCTACTATGAAGATAATACTATGAGTATCCTACATAGAAACATGACCTTGTTCTAGTTTATTATGTAACGAATAGCTAAAAATTAAGTGCTCCAGAACCAAAAGCCAGATTCTTATTTAGGATATAATATTTAAAAAGCTTTTTGATAATATCCATTTGCAAAAAAAAATTATCTTATTCAGTTCCCTAAGAATTATATTTTACCAACAGTTAATTTGGGCAGATTCATTAGGGAGTAACATTACTTAAAAATGGGATAGTCTGATGCTTAAAGACCATGAGCATTTCTTTCCTGTGTTTGTGGCCACTCATCCATCATCTTCAGAGAAGTTTACGTTCAAGTCTCTTGCCCACATAGAAATAGGTGAAATGCAAATAAAAATCACTCTGAGATATCACCTACCTCCAGTAAGATTAGCCCACAACACAAACTCCCAAAACAGAAGATGCTGGCATGGATGTGGGGAGAAGGGAAACTTCTACAATTCTGGTGGGATTGCAAACTAATACAACCTTTACGAAAAGAAGTACAGAGAATTCTCAAAGAACTAAAAGTTGACCTTACATTTGACCACCCAATCCTATTACTAGGTATCTACCTAGAAGAATAAAAATCATTTCACCAGAAAGATATATGCACCAGAATGTTTACTGCAACTTCATTCATAACTGCCAATTCATGGAAGCAGCCCAAACGCCCATCAACCCATGAATGGATTAACAAACTGTGGTATATATATAACATGGAATACTATTCAGCTATGAAAAGATGAAGAGTTTACATCTTTTATGTTTACCTAGATGGAGTTGAAACATAATCTTCTGAAAAAGTATCTCAATAATGGAAAAAGAAGCATTTAATATACTCAATACTAATATAAAACCAATATAGAAACACATACTCAATAGGAATGATAAAACACAAATATAGTTTAGCAAGGGGGAGAGGTGAGGAGAAAGCCAGGAGGGGAAGGGGGAGGGTGATTGGTGAGAGGAAAAAGGGCATTTGGTGGGATCTCACCTAATGTGCACAGTGGGAGGGGATTTAGCACACCCCCTGGATGAGGGGCTCCCCAGTGCGAGGGGATTTAGCACGCCCCCTGGATGAGGGGCTCCCCTACCACTTGAACTTTACCTTGGAAATGAAACAATGCAACCTAAAAATCTGTTCCCTCATATTAATTTGAAATAAAAAAATACATAATTTTTTTAAAATCAAATAGTCTATTGGACTTTGTGGTAATTACCTAATATTGAGTAAAATGCTCAACATTACCTTTAACTATATTAAAGTAATCTAAGGAATATGAACTACAGATAAGGAACTCGATTGTGGTTTTTAGTTTAAGCAAGATCATTTTACAGCTCTAAGCTGTTGTTACACTGATGTAGAATCATACAGAACCACTTTTGTTAAGCTGGTGGCAAAATACCACCAGCTTGTACTAAGAGAGGTTGCCAAGGAAATTGTTACTGGTATCGAATCTCATGTACCTTATAAAAACATGTGAGAAAATATATTACAGTGTTTAGTAAGAAAAATTCCTTTATTTAAAAAAAAAATGCATTGACTGATTGACAGCATTTATTTTTAATTATGCAGCTAATTAATTTCTTTCTTCACATATGCTAATAGGACACTCAAAATAACATTTGGATTCACTGTCATAAATCTGGTAAAAATACTGTGTACTAATTTTATTGTACATTCTATTATCCATTAACATGTCTATTTGGGCTGGGCATGGTGGCTCATGCCTATACCTCTAGCACTCTGGGAAGCCAAGGAGGGTGGATTACTTGAGCTAACAAGTTCAAAACCAGCCTGACCAAAAGCAAGACCCTGTCTCTACTAAAAAAAGAAAAAAACTGAGGCAAAAGGATTGCTTGAGCCCCAGAGTTGGAGGTTGGTGTGAGCCTTGACACCACAGTACTCTACCAAGGGCAACATAGTGAGACCCTGTCTCAAAAAATAAATAAATATATAAAACCTCTTTGCATATTAAACTAGTAAATGTGAGCAGTCTCTAATACTTAATTAAAAAAAAAAATACAAATTCTCTAATCACTATTATTTACATGTTAAACAGAATAATTTTTTAAAATTTCTTGAACAATTACTATACATGTATGCTTAATATTTTCAAGTCAAAAATACTTCTGTTGTTCTTTTTTAAATTTCATTTGGCTATTATACTAAGCCTTACCATAAACTACTCTAAACACTTACTTTACTAAGTCTCTACAGACAAAAATTAATGTGCTTTGTCTTAAGAAATCTTTTTAAAAAGCGTCAATGATTTCCAGTACTTTAAGTCGTAGAATTTAATGATATCATTATTTTAGTTTTTGGACTTGGGAAATCACTTTTATTGAAATCTTCATTTAAAATATTTAACATTAATGAGCTTTTGTCAATATCAATTATCAATAATGATCTTATAATCTCAGAATATTTTTAATTATGTTTCTTAATAAAGAAAATAAATGTATAAAACCAATTCAACCAGAGGGTTCTCAGCTGATGTTCATAAACATACTTGCTGCTTTTTAAAAACCACATAATATGGCATCTGAAGTGAAATAGGTTTTCAAATGACATTTTACTAAGTAACATTTTACAAACCCAAATCACTCTAACTAATATTTCATCTTTCAAAACTGCACTTCAAAAATGCAAGTAACACCATCTAATAAATAATTTGTATAACTTGGTTGATTCATAAGGTATCTTAGGTTAGGCTTTCACCAAGTGACCTATACCTTGAGATAAACTCATGAGATTTATAGCATTTATTAAATATTTTTTGTTAAAATAAACTAAGGAAATACATATTGTCATTTCTTACCTGATTAAAGAAAAATTCAAGACAAAAGAGGTTAATTATTTTCCCCAAGAAAATACATTGGCGTTAAGTCTACAGATTTTTAAATCATACTTTGTTCTGCATCACGGTTGACCACCAAAACTCAGAATGCTACATTAACTGTAGTTTTTAAAACTGTATTATGTGGTTTCACATATTATTATGAAAATCATCAAAATATACCAAAAATAGAATACTATAATTAGTTCATGAACCTTACACTTCATGACCTATTCCCCAGTTTTGATGATTTTCAACAATTTGTCAAATTTGTTTCATCCATTGTCTTTTCCACACTTGTTGGTATAGCAAATTCCAGACACCATATTTTTCTAACATACATACATACCTATGAAGAGCTTTCCTTTAAACAAATAGTACCATTCCAACACCCAAGAAAATAAACTAATTCTATAATAACTCAGTTAAATTACAATTCCTCTGATTAACATGGAAACAACTTATTACAAAGCCTCTAGGGATTTTTAAATAATTACACCAACAAGGATGCCAAATGCATCTGCATCTTTTAATACACAGCTATCACCGGTCCCCTTTCATCAGGTCATTTGATCTGTTAAAGAAACCTGATCACTTATCCTGACTGCCCACATCTCTGTTTGGTTAATAGCAATCTGGCATACCATGTGAAATTTTCTCTCTGCCCGTCCCATTGCTGATAAAATCCAAGTTCAATCTGCTTGCGTAGATTGTAGCACTTATGGGAAGGGGTTGGAGGGAGGGCAGGAAGTAAGCACACTTCAGACTGGGCTCTGTTGGTGCCGCCGTGTCTTTCGCTCAGTGTTACATCAAGAGGAACTAAACACCTATTGATTACACTTAGTGATGTTAGGACACTGATCAGTTAGCTTGGGTACTCCCAGTCTAATTTATCTTTGTAAGTTTTCCATCAACAACACATCCTTACAGTCCGACCACAGCATTTGTGCACACCTTCTTCATTCCTTTTAACGACTGCTGAATACACCATTGTATAGTCAATGTGTCCTTCGGATGAATATTCAAGGTGTCTCCAATACTTAGTTATTACTACTATTGTACAATGAGTAGTTATATACAAGCATACACTATTGTGTATTTTGTCAGAGATTAGCTATCTAGTAGTTGGATTGTTGGATCTGAAGGTAAATACTTTTTCTAGATACTGGCAAATTAATTTATCTTCAAAGGGTAGACCCTTTCACTTTCACAGCTTGTACATATGTGTAAGACAAATATACATGAATGACATGAACAATGAAAACTGTAGGACCTTTCCACATAAAAGTGAGAAAAACCTACATTTTAAAAGGATGCTGTCAAATCAACTGCAGCATGTGTTGTCCTAAGAAACTTTTATCCTACATCAGTATTCAATTAAATATTTTTAAAAGCAATTTCTTACTAGAAATTAAACCAAAAGTATAAGAATATATAAATATTGTTTTCTCCTGACAATTGTTAATGTATTATATGTGACATAAACATTCTGCATAAACAAAAATTCATCATAAAATGTGAAAGCTGAAAATAATTGTAGAAATTATGTTTAACTTGCATAAATTAAAAATAAGAACACTAAAATCTAAGAGACTTACTTTCTTAAATGTATGCAGTAGGTCTAGATCAATGCTGTTTCTATTTAAAAATGACTGTGCTAAAGTCATTTTTTAGCAACAAAAATCTAAATGTAAAAGGTCACCTTTGGTGTCAAATATTTAAATTTGAATGAACAAATAATTCCTGCAAGGTACTTCAAAGTGAGTTATTTTGGAATTTGGAGATATGAAAGTTTATCTTCTAATATAAATTTGAACTATTACAGATATATGTGACCTCTCTTATTAATTCACTGATCATAAATTTACTTATCTCATATATAAGTGCATATATGTGTTTATGTGGCTGCTATTGCTAATGATTAATTTTGAGATCAATGTTATTATATCAACATTAACCTATGTAGTTATTACTGAAGTGGCTAAGTTTGGAACAGTAAATCTAGATCTACATAACTTCCATTCGGTTATACAAAATAAATGAATAATGAGATTTTAATCATTGTTTTCTACCATAAAAAAGAAAATATTAACTTTTTCATTAGTAAGTATTCAATTAGAGTATTTCCTTCTTTGAAAAGATACTTCTTGATCTTGATTCTTGAAAGATTATAGTTTTTATTATTTATAATTATCTTTTATAATAGACTTTAAAATCACTTAAGAAAACCCCAGAATCATGTATCCATGGTAACTGCCATATTCCTCACAAAAGAGACTATAAAAACTGAGGACTGAAAAGACAGCAGGCTGCCTAAACAGTATTTCAGCTTATCAATGAAAGCTGATTGACTGGCTTGGCCTCCATTGCTCAGTGATTAGGGTGCCAGCCACATGCATCAAGGCTAGCGGGTTCAAACCAGGCCTGAACCTGCTAAACAATGATGACAACTGCAACAACAACAACAAAAATATAGCCAGGTATTGTGACAGGCACCTGTAGTTGCAGCTACTTGGGAGGCTGAGGGAAGGAAATGCTTAAGTCCAGCAGTTGGAGGTTGCTGTGAGCTGTAATGCCACTGCACTCTAAGAAGGGCAACATAGTGAGACTGTCTCAAAAAAAAAGAAAGAAATCTGATTGACTAAGATCAGAGTTGTATGAAATGTGCATTTACTCAACACTTACCAGAAGGATGAAGATTCTGTTCCTCTAAAAATTCTAGATCAAGCATTAGATCATCTTCATCCAGTTCACAAGACCCCAAATTATTCAAAACATCCTAGAGGAAAAGCAAAACCAGTAGTTAGTGACAAACCCCACTCTAAGAAGGCTCCACTGTGTTTCCCAGACATTTGTCAAATTAGCAGAATATAGAGGGGAAGTGATAACTAAGCAGAAATATTTTCTCATCTACCGGTAAATAAAACCTTTAGATATTCCTACATGGTAAAGAAATAATAAGGAGAATCTATGAGTTTTTAATAACATTCACATACCAGGTGTATATAACATAATAGCAGGAAAAATTTTATGTAACACAAGTAATTGTGACTTAAAAAGAAAATCATTTTCTGAGAGGATTCCAATATTGCATACAATTAAAAGCTAGGCATGAACTTAAAAAAAAAAAAAAAAAAGTATCAGGGAATTTAACATGCAGAGTTTAACTGTAAAAATTAAGTCCAACCTATGGCCAGTATCTTGGGTTTGAATTGTCTCTGAATGTGTAGAAAAGACCAGACCAAAAAAAAAAAAAAAAAAAAAACACCTGTAAACAACCCAGAAGTTTCCAATTTAAGACATGATTATCCTTTTATTATAGGTCTAACATGGTTATTAAATGCTAAGAAAGTGCAAAAACAGATTCAGACATTTCTAAAATCCTAGGCAAATACACATTCCACATCTGCAATGTGTAAAAACAAGTAAAAAGATGAAAAGAAATGCTTAGTATTAGCACATTTGTAACCAGTTTCAGGGTAAGCTTACTGACTTGCTCTGGCATCATTGTAATACACAATTTTCTTTGTTTAAGTGGCTGAAAGAAAAAAAAAAAGAAACTGTCATTTCTGATATAGATGAACATGGAGGGCTTCATGCTGAATGAAGTAAGCCAAACGCAGAGGCAAATACTGACTGATGGAGCTTATATACGGAAATAGAAGAAAGCTGAACTCATAACAGCAGAAAGTAGAATGGTGGTCACCAGACGTTAGGTTCGTGTGGAATGGGGAGATATTGGTCAAAGGGTACAGAGTTTTATTTAAACAGGATAAATAAGTTATGGAGACCTATTGTATATTAGGGTGAAGACTGTTAATAATGATGTATACTTGAAAATTACTAAGAGAGTAAAATGTTTTCCCAACCAAAAAAAAAGGTAAGTATGTGAAGTGATAGATATGTAATTAAGTGGAGTGATAACTCAGCAGACCTAATTTGTCATCTCTTTCTCATCCCATAAAATTGCTATGATTTGATTATAGCATTTCACAGACCATACATGAATCAAAACATCATATTGTTTATCATAAATCCATACTTCTTTTGTGAATTAACAAATTGAAGTGGTATAGAATCACTAAAAAGCACACTACATAAAAGAAAAAAATTAAAGTAGCAAAGTATTTAAGAAATATTGATATGCTAGAGTTGGTGTTTTAATTATACATTGAGAAGAATTTGTTTATATGAAATTTAAATCAATATTTAAAGGTCATCAAAATTGTATTTAATACATATTTCAATTTATTGGTATGTAAGACTTAATGCAGATATTTTGAGAAGAGATGACTGGTGACTGTGTACTGTAAGGAAATGCTAAGTATTAACTAAAGTCATAAGACCAGTAAATTGATATTAAACCAAACACAAATACTACTAAGTATTCTCTAAACACTCATTTAAAAATCTTTTGGTAATACTGATTACTTATGCAACCTCCCAAATGACTTGATATTAAGAGCCATTAAGAATAAACTAAATAATTATGAGTGAAGTAATTAAAACTTAATTTTCTAAACTCTAGGGATAAAACAATGAATCTAACAGGCAGTTTCTTTCCTCATAGATCTTCTATGTGACTGTATTCTAGTAGGAAATACTAATCTCTTTTATAAATAAGGTAAGTATTATCATTTATAAGTCAGTCTAATGTGTTTGGTTAGTGTGAATCAATTTTTCATAGCCTGGTTCCTATTGGCTGAATTAATAAAATTAAAGTTTTGAAGCTACAAACTTGAGAAAAATATCTCTGATCACTCCATTATGATGTAAGCATTCCATAAAGCCTGTTCTAAAAGAGCTCATAGCCTCATTTATCTTTTTACTGCAAAATACATAATAATTGAAAGCAAAAGAAGCTAAGACATGTCACTACACAGAAAATACTGTTTATAAAAGAAAATTCAATGAAAGATATGATTAAATTTATTAAAACAGTTATTAATTATGGCATTATGAAGAACTTATTAATTATATTTCTATGCTGTTATATATTAGTCAAAGGACTATCAAAACAGGCTTAAGATAAAAGGCAGATTTGACAAGATGCTCTTGGCTTTAGTTAGTTGTTTATGTAATATTTAATTGGCATGGTGTAAGTGCTCTGATTATTACCAAATGTAAAAGTTAAGACTAAATTATTGAAATTAATAACACAATTTCAGTGTAATGTACAACCTTCTAGCCATCCTATCTTACGATTGGGGACTGCTAACATACATATTTCCTTCTCTACTTTTTCTGAACATAGAAGTTTGTGTAGATTGACTCAAAAGAAACACTACTTTTTTTAATTAAAAAATAATGGTGTGGTAAGTTACTGTAGCAAATCCTTAGTCAAATTTCCATGTGTGAGTTTAAAAATACATTCTGAAACTTGCCTTACAGTGAATTATATATGCATTTATACTTGGGGAAATAAGATATAGTCAACTAAGTTGGTAAGGATCTTTAAGTAAATATTATCCCAGAAAAATAAATTATAAATTGCAAAAAAATGAGAGATGTATCTGTGACAAGATCATCAAAGTGAGATCATCAAAGATTGGGCACAGGAATAGACTTAAAAGGCTGAGCTGCACACACAAATGCACTAGAGAAGAGGAAATAAGACACAGAGGATTGCAAAAAATGTGTACACGTTTGAAAAAAGGAAAAACTGTGTTAAAACCGTAATATTCACTATATACCGATGAAAAAGATGAATACAAATCACACTGAGCACCTTTGGTAACTGCAGAAATCAAATGTGACTTGAGCGTTACAAATATAAATGCAGCTTTTTCCTTTCTTAAAATATGTGTACATTTTTGGCACACTCCGTAAACAGTGTACATATTTTTAATAACATTGATTTCACTGCTGTTTTTTTGGAAAAAGCAATAATGCGGCAATATTTTATAATTATTACTCTGAAGGGAGTTATTTGGTTTTGATTTCTAGGTTGAGTTTAAAAAACATACTCAATCCTCAGGATAGAATTACCTTCAACTTTCAGCAATGCAGCCACAAAGTGTTTTCACTTGCTCTTTGCTAATTATTAATTTACATTATAGTTTTATATAAAAAAATACATTTTTAGTAAATATTTTTTTAAAATGTGTCTTAATTCTATCAATCCTTACTCAGAAAATTTCCCACTACAAGTCCAAAAACACATAGATGTCACAAATATGAATGGGGATTTTATGTTATTCATTAAAATATTTTGTCATTTTAAATGTGTGCAAAGGAGAATATTAGTTTTAATTGTTTCATATTTTTGTGTTTAAATGTGACTATTAAGCAAAATAAGATTCTGAAAGCTATGGCCATAGTTACTAATTCTTCCACTTACATTGATAAAAGATAGATGATTCTATGAGTTATTTCAAGTAACACATATTAAAATACTAAAATCTAAAGTTATACAGGAATATTTCACTCTTTATAAAAGTTAAGACTTATATGGATTCATACATTTTATATCACTTTTAAACCAATAATCTGAATTCATACAAATTTTAAATATTTCCATTTTAATCTATGAACAGGAATAAGTTAAATACAATTATATTATTATGTAATAAAAATAGGAAAGTGGGCAGTGTAAATATCTTACACTGTAAGATTTCGAATTAGAAAACTTTATACAGTGTAAAACTATATTACAGTGTAAATATCTTACACTGTAAGTTTTTGAATTAGAAAACTTAATTCAAAATTAAAATTTAATGACTGCTATTGATCTAAAACTTTACAGTTTCTTATCTTCTAGAGAAGAAAAACAAAATTATGTCTTTGGGGATTCTATTTTCATGACAAATGGAACCAATGTCATAGACACCATGTCCTTGATTCAAAACCTGACTACATCAGCCGGTGTCACTGTTAATAAACCAACACTTAAATACGCTTTATCAAATAGTCTTAATTCCAATGAAGCAACATTCTCTTTAACAAAACACCATGATTACAATGAGGGTAACTGGTAGGTGATGAACATAAAAATGGCCAAAAAAATACGACAGTTAAAATACCTGGAACTCTAGGATTTAAAAAAAAATTATCAGGGAAAGGTCATTATTTCTAACTCTCACTCGTCTTTGTATCTTACCAGAATTCAACATCCCAGTTATGAAGTGTACGTCATCATCTCCTAGTTGGCGTCCCTGTCACCTTTTTGTCAGCAACCATTCTAGTTCCTAGACTCTAATTTTTAATTTCTCTACACACCATCCCAATATTACTCTCATTAAAGTATTAATTTATATATATTCCCTCTTTGCCTAATATGTGCATATGCAAAAAGAAGTCAATGGTTTGTGTCTCTTGAATAGTAAAAAACTAAATCCCTTGTCACTCAAAACCTACAACCTGATCTCTACCTCTCCAAAACTGATTCAGGCAAACTTAAAAAATATATTTTTTTTTCTAAAAATTCCATTTACATATTCTTTCATTGCATCTTTACTGAGTGTCTCAAATGCTTGAAGAGCAAATACGAGGTAATATATCTATACGTTATTAAGCAACAGATTTATTTTACAGCAGCTGCTTTTAAAAAGCTGTAGGATTCAGCTGTTTTCAACACGCCACTGAGAAAGATGACCTTTTTTTCTGTCAGACTTTCCTCGGACCAGCATTTGGCCTTCTCCATTTTTGTAGGCCTTAAAATATTCCAGGCTCACGTTGACTCTTGCTTTTGCATGATATGTAGAAAATACCAGCAAGGAAGGATGCAGCCAGCCATTTGGCACCAGCAAGGTCTGTGCGCAAATTGAGTTCTCTCACCAAATATAGCCTAATTTTCTGCTTACCTCTAATTTTTTTTATATAAAAATAAATAAAGAAGTAATGTTCATTTGCTGATTTAAAAAAAAAAAAAAAGCTGTGGGATAATGACAGGCAAGTTAAAGGGCTTTCCTCTAAAAAACTGTCTTTTACATGCAGTGTGTGCTAGGCTTCATGGAACATAAGGTCACTAACTACATCACCTTAAGTAGAATGTATCTAGCAGGGAAAAGTTTGGACTTTTCCTACTAGAGAAGTCCTCAGAAACCCTTAAGAATGTCTCACTTTCTGCTGCATCTGAGCAGAGAATTCTTGCACTTTGAGAATCTTTACTGTTGTATCACAATATTATAAAGAAAATAATATCTCATTGACCTAATAATATTTAATTACTACGTTATTCTGTGATGATATTATGACAACTTATATAATTATCTGGAAATAAAGTGTCCTCTTGCCAAGGCAGGTTTGATAAAGAACAATAGTTTCCTTCATCAATGTTTTAAAACTATTAGATGTTTTGATAAAAAGTATATTATCCAGAAAAGTACTCATAGGTAATAACAGAAAAATATTTAATAACTTTTCATTGCTATCCATACAATAGCATAATCGTCTTAGAATTTCTGTGTTATGCTTTTGTCTCCTAAAGTTGTCATTTTAGCCTTCCTGGAAATGCTTGCTTTTCCCTATACTCAGTGTGTATAATTCTGAAAATTGTGTAAGTCTCCTATCATTTTAGAATTTCATTATATGCTCAGACTAATATGTCAGTTTGTTAAACCAGTAACCATAATGTTAATCATAAGGTAAAATCAATACCTTCCTGGTAAAGATAGTTGCTATAGCTTAAAAATATTGATATACTTTGAGGCATGAATACTTTTTCTATAATTAAGACACAAATTTTATACTAGGTTTATCTTTGCATGTAGAATACTATGAGATTGGTGGAACATCTTAGTGATTTATAAGTTAATCTCTATCATAATATTTCAAAAATAGGAATCATATATATTCATATATATATATATTAATATATATTATACCAATCTTGTGTCACATAACACATTATATAGTGGGGAAACCCAAATACTGGAATTAATAAATCTGATTTCTAACCTTGACCCATCCAACAAACCAGCTCTGTGAACTGAAGCAAAACAAATTCCTGGATGGTCTTCCATAGAATATACACAAATGTTGTAATATGTATTCTGTGCAATCCATGCAAGTCTGAAATGTTAACATTATTAGACAACTAAGAGCTTCTTTCCCATGATGATATACTGACCAGAGATGAGCAAACTGCAAGATGTGGCAGCACAGTGTCCAAGACTGCCCCTGACAACCACCAACCACCCTCCATTAACAAAAATTCACTAACAGACTCGCAGACTACACTGAATACTATTATATTCATAGTGATGGCTTCTTATGGGGAAAAGGAACAGGTCAGAAGTCAACGGAAGGAAGAGGTGCCTAGGGCAAGGTCTGGGAGAATTCAGATGCACAACTTCTGTTCTCAGGAGGCGTCCTGCTGACATTGATATCGGTACTACACAATGGGTTGGGCCACATCTATGGTGCATATTTTTATCTATAATAAAAAAAAAATAAAAAATAAAAAAAAATAAAAAAAATACAAAAAAACACATGGAGTACTGCCAAGAAGGGAAGCTTGCCCAAGCTGCAGAGTCCACAGATTTTCTTGGGTCTTCATCACTAATACGATTAATTGCCTCCATGGTTAATCTCAGCCTCTAGGTAGACGAACAGCTCATGACCCCAAACCTCTACCTTAAATCATATGGTTGGTCTCTCTGGCTCTGCCAGCCCCTTCTGTAAGACTGTCAGGAGTGGCAAGCCCATCCTAAGGTCCATAGTGGGCATCCTCCATTCTAAACAAAGACACTCCTATCAGATATTACGTAAATTACCACTTAGAAGGTGGGGAGGGGCAAGGATAGACCCCTTTTGGGGCCAGGAAAAATCTTCACTACACAAACACTTTGCTTCCATAATTCTGCATAGCTTTGATCCAAATTAATCTTAAATAGGCCTAAACACAAAAGAGAATTGAGTCTTTATCTTTTCCACTTTTTTAAGTCTATATTTATTTTCTATCATAATAATAATATGTGAGCAAATAATCTACTAAGGTAACATATTGTTTTAATAACTAAAACGTTTTGTATATTGTCTAGCCTTGTTGGTTATTTTCTACACCTTTTCCCCAAATTTTCCACATTAAATGCATTATCATGGAAATAAAGACTAACTTATTCTCTTATTCAACAATATTTATTGAATGTTTACCAAGTGCCAACACAGTACTGAGTTCTGAACAATGAACGATAAAATGTCCTAGTCTAGACAGTAAACAAAGACATAAAAAATAAGACAATTTTAGCTACTGATGAATGCTATTACTTAATATAATATTAGTTGCAGCAAGCAGCTACTTTGAGCGGGGAAAGCCTTTCTAAATGTGTCATTTAGGCTAAGAATGATAAGAAGCAACTATTTGAAAACCATAAAGAAAAACATTCCCAGGAGAGGAAATAGCAGGTGAAAATCATCTAAAGTATTTGTGAAATTGGTCCCTTATTGAGGCAGAGAGAGGGCTGGAAAGGTTGGAGCATAGAGACAAGAGAGTTGTGCAAGGGGGGTTAGAGAGGAATGCAAGGTCAGGGTCATATCATTCCTTCAGGATGGCAAGTGTTTCGAAATCAATGGAAGGTGACATGCTTAGATATTCATTTTAGGAAGATGACCCTGCCCTGTATGCAAAAAAAAAAAAAAAAAAAAGTAAGAAAAACATTTTCTCAATGGATGCTACAGGCAGGAAGGCATACATTGTTTTATGAATGAAAACTCAAAAGTTAGAAAAATGAAAACATCTCCATCTTTTTTAAGGCTGCATAAAATTCTGTGGTGTGCATATACCACAATTTATTAATCCATTCATGGATCGATGGGCACTTGGGCCTTTTCCATGACTTAGCAATTATGAATTGGTGGGATTACAGCTGCAGTGCATCTTACAAGGATACATGTGAAACTTAGTAAATGTATAATATAAATGTCTTAACACAATAACTAAGAAAATGCCAGGAAGGCTATGTTAACCAGTGTGATGAAAATGTGTCAAACGGTCTATAAAACCAGTGTATGGTGCCCCATGACCGCATTAATGTACACAGCTATGATTTAATAAAAAAAAAAAAAAAAAGAAAATGCTCAGCTTAAGCCCATAACACAAGAAAGTGGAGGTACAAAGGATTTAAACAAGATTTTGCTGAAGCATAAAACTTTCTCCAATAAACTTCCCATCACATGTACACATGCTCATGTTTGAAGATATTTAAGATAACCCATTTAAATACTAAGAGTTTTTTTAATTTGACTACTAGCATTTTATTATATGTTTGAATAAAAGTGAGCATGGATAGTTTTGAAAGAGAGATCTAAACTGATTTCCTTACAACTTTTTTAACAGATATGCTCCCATTTTTGCTATTTTTTATGGAATCTCAAGAAAATTAACCCATTTTGGCTATAATTCCTTTTTTCTTTAAAATAAGGGTAAATTTGATCAGATAATACCTATATACTCGAGTATAAGCCGACCCCTTAATTTTACCCTAAGAACTGGGAAAACTTAGTGACTCGAGTATAAGCCGAGGTGGAAAATGCAGCAGCCACTGGTAAATTTCAAAAATAAAAATATATACCCAAAACAATTACAATAATTGAGGAATCAGTAGGTTAAATGCTTTTCAATATTTA
>CAUYPK010109846.1:0-10585 GCA_963574355.1 Loris lydekkerianus | reverse complement strand
TTTAAATCTTTAATCCAGTGAGAGTCTATCTTAGTTAATGGTGAAAGGTGTGAGTCCAGTTTCAATCTTCTACAGATTGCCAGCCAGTTCACCCAGCACCATTTGTTGAATAGGGAATCTTTTCCCCACTGAATGTTTTTAATTGGCTTGCCAAAGATCAGATAATGGTAAGTAGCTGGGTTCATCTCTTGGTTCTCTGTTCTGTTCCATACATTTACCTCTCTGTTTTTGTGCCAGTACCATGCTGTTTTGATCACTATCGATTTATAGTATAGTCTGAGGTCTGATAGCGTGATTCTTCCTGCTTTGTTTTTATTTCTGAGTAATGTCTTGGCTATTCGAAGTTTTTTCTGATTCCATTTAAAATGAAGTATTATTTTTTCAAGATCTTTAAAGTATGACAGTGGATCTTTAATAGGGATTGCATTAAAATTGTATATTGCTTTGGTAATATGGACATTTTAACAATGTTGATTCTTCCGAGCCATGAGCATGGTATGTTTTTCCATTTGTTAACATCTTCAGTTATTTCTTTTCTTAGAGTTTCATAGTTCTCTTTATAGACATCTTTCACGTCCTTTGTTAGATAAACTCCCAAATATTTTATCTTCTTTGGCGCTATTGTGAATGGAATAGAGTCCTTAACTGTTTTTTCAGCTTGACTATTGTTGGTATATATAAAGGTTACTGATTTATGAATGTTGATTTTGTAACCTGACATGCTGCTGTATTCCTTGATCACTTCTAAGACTATTATAGTAGAATCCCTGGTGTTTTCCAGATATACAATCATATCATCTGTGAAGAGCGAAAGTTTGATCTCTTCTGACCCTAGGCAATACCCTTGATTGCCTTTTCTTACCTAATTGTGATGGCTAAAACTTCCATTACAATGTTAAAGAGCAGTGGAGACAATGGGCAACCTTGTCTGGTTCCTGATCTGAGTGGAAATGATTTCAATTTAATTCCATTCAATACGATATTGGCTGTGGGTTTGCTGTAGATGGCCTCTATCAGTTTAAGAAATGTCCCTTCTATACCAATTTTCTTAAGTGTTCTAATCATAAAAGGATGCTTGACATTATCAAAAGCTTTTTCTGCATCAATTGAGAGAATCATATGGTCTTTGTTTTTTAATTTGTTTATGTGCTGAATTATATTTATAGATTATGTATATTGAACCAGCCTTGAGACCCTGGGATAAAACCGACTTGGTCATGATGTATCATTTGTTTGATGTGTTACTGGAGTCTGTTTGTTAGGATCTTGTTGAATATTTTTGCATCTATATTCATTAGTGATATTGGTCTATAATTTTCTTTTTTTTATTAAGTCATAGCTGTGTACATTGATATGATCATGGGACATCATATACTAGTTTCACAGACTGGTTGACACGTTTATATCACACTGGTTAACTTTTCTTGTTGGGTCTTTTCCTGGCTTGGGGACTCAGGGTGATGTTTGCTTCATAGAATGTGTTGGGTAGTATTTTTTCTTTTTCTATACTTTGGAACAGGTTGAGTAATATAGGTACTAATTCCTCTTTAAAGGTTTGGTAGAATTCTGATGTGAAGCTATCTGGTCCCAGGCTTTTCTTTTTAGGGAGATTTTGTATGGTTGATGCTATTTCAGAACTTGATATAGGCCTGTTCATTCTGGCATCTTAGGCTCAGTAAACAGTCCTCTGGGTCAGCCCTGCAACTGGGAATCTCCTGGCTCTGTGCTTGCATTTTCTAGTCCTTGTGCTCCACCCAGGCTACCGCCTCAGGCAAACCCTTTACTCATGGGGCCTGTGTTTCAGTCCTAGATCTGTTCCACGGTGGTTGCCACCTGAGAAGATGCCCGGCGTCCTCTGGTTGCCCAGGGAGACAGGGGGTGTGGCTTTGCAATATCCGGGGGTGAACCCTATTGTTGCCAAAAACGGCTGCTGCTCTGCACCTCGGGGCACTGCCACTCTGGCGTGGTTCCCTCTCAGCCGACCATCCTCTCCTCACTCCCATGCCACAGAATCAGCACTGACCAGCTGCAGTCCAGGCCCTGTCCACACCCCTCAAGAAATCACCCAAGAATCTGAACTCCTGGGACACAGGCCTCCAGACCTCAGAGTAAGAGTGGAGGGGAGTGTTGGGAGCTCAGAATTGCAGGGAGAGAATATATACAGTTTTATACCTGGCAGGAGAACTCTGTGGCACCCTAGTAGGGGAGATAAGTCCAGTTTTTAGAGGGTCTCTCCCATGGAGTGTAGTGGGAGGACCTTTGAACTCTGCTCGTTTGTTTGTGGGGCACTCTAAGCTGTTCTCATGGGGGAGGGAACTCCCGTCCACTTGGTGATGGATTTTGTAACTTTTGTTTGTATCCTTGGGGTAGTAGCTCACCTCAGCGGGGTTGATGTGCATTCTTCAACCTTCTCTCTTGGTGCAGTTCTAATCCAGGTTACTTGCTAAATTTCTGTCCTTTAACTCTCCTTCTGGGTGGGAACCTCTGTGGAAAGCTGGCTTCAGTCAGCCATCTTGTCTCCACCCTCCCAAGAATGTCCTTTTTATAAGAAAGATCATCGACTACCTGCCACAACTCAAAAATATTTAGTATCTTTAGGCTTTTATTGTTGATCTTTAAATTGCAGGAATATAGAAAGGCTAAAATTACTGTAGTTACAGCCCTACTTTAGTTGAGTTTCTGAGTATCTGTACTACTTTTTTAGAGGAGCAAAAATCCAGTACCCTACTGTGGCCAACTGTATGATGGTTCACCCTTATTTTTTTCTCCTCACTATGGTGTCCCTGTTTATGGGAAGATTATACATCTTTGCCCTGGTGAACTCATAAGTGGCCATGTGACTTGTTTTGGCCAATCACATGTGGGCTACTTCTGATCAGAAGCTATTAGCAGCCAGCATGTGTGGTTCACAACCCCATTATGACGCCTGATGTTTCTGACCGAGACTGGTCAATTAGCCTTAGTCTCAAAGCCAAAATTAATTGAATCAGAGCAGCAGCTGACCCTCACTGGGTAAGTAGAATGAAGGAGAAACAAACTTATTGTTATAAGCCATTGAATGTTTAGAGTCTTTTTTTTTTTTTTTTGCCACATCCTGGACTGTCCTGACTGATAGGCTTGTTTGCTCTCATTTGCTATTGCAAACCTGCCTAAGGAAAAGAAAGTCACAAAATACATTACTAAAAGGGAAACACAGTAAACTTTGAATTTAAAATAGTAAGAGTCGTGTAGATTATAAAACTCTCAACTTTCTGCTTTTCTCTCTTGCTGGCTAGAACCAACCCTTCTTTCCCATGCTGAGATGCTGCAGATAGCACTTCAGACCAGTTTCCTGGCTGTCTGGAAGACACTTGCAGGTGCCAGAGAAAATCTAGTGGAGGTGGCTGTGAGAATTCCAGGCATATGTGTACAATGTCGCCCTTTAAAAAATAGCAAAATTGCCTAAAAGCAAAATAAAAGTCTAATTGTACTCAGTACTAACCTAAAATTAAAGCAATTTCTTGTTTTCTTTTCCATTGTGTTTACTTGGTTAGAATGAATGGATGCTTTAGATCTTATATTTGCTTCCCCTGGAAACAGATTCTGAGACAGTGTCATGCAGAAGATTCTTTTTTGGGGGGAGAGGGAGGCAGGAAGGGTTAGTGCTCTTGGGATATATGCATGTAAGAACATGAGGAAAAAAGATTGGTTAGAGAAGGTAACTAGCAACATGGTTGCAACTGAGGCTTCCATTTGTCTTGTGAGGAGCACTAGAGGGGTGAAAGGCCTTCATAATTATCTCACATGGAAGCCAAGGGATCTGTCCTTCATATTTCTGCACCAACTGGTCATGGCTGTGGGCTGCCCTCTGGTAAGGGGCATGACCTTGAGGAAGGCATAACCCTGTGGCTGAGCACAGTGTTCAGTGAGGAGACATAGCTGTGGGCTGTTAGATATTCTCAGCAGGTGGGAAAAGGTACAGAGGCCTGAAGAGGAAACCTAGGTGCCGAACTACAGACCATTGTAGCATACACTTGCACCGTTCAGATTGACTTGATTCTTATAGTAAGTTTGCCTCCCTGGGAACAACTTTCACAGGAATAAGTGCCATCACTTCTGCATCTACCTCTGGTCTCCTGAACTCATATATTCTACCTACTGGGGACATAGCTGTTTGCAATAGTCATTGATTTAGGATAATACCCAAACCTTTCAGATTGTCATCTCCAGTTTGAATTGTTCTTACTGTCTAAGTGGGGGCGAGGGAAAGGAAGGTTTCCCATGGCTTTTCTGTGTTAAGCCAGGGCAATGGCCAGGCTGTGGACAAACTCATATAGCAGAATAAACTAAGGAGCGTTCAAACCACTCTTGCCCTCTTTCTCTACCAGGACCCATTCTAGAATCACTTGGGGCATGTGTATAGGTGTGTGTGCATGCCCACATAACATGCACATTTTGTGACTGTGAAATGTTTAAAAACTCCTCTCCAGGCAATACTGATGCAGCCCTGCCCAGCCTCTGGACCTCGGTACTAAGAAAGAAATAGATTCAGCTGCCCAGAGCTTGACCCTCACCATAATGCCTTGTTAATTCCTTGGGATCAGCATGTAATTGAGGACCCCATGAAGGACCTCACTTGCTAACTTTATTCAAAGTACTAAATACTCTGCTGCCCCCTAGATCTTTCAGTGCCAGGTCTTCCAGCCTGCCTTCCCTCCAGAGAGCCACCTGACGGGCTCTTACTTCCCTTCTTTCCACCTGTGCTCTTAGGACTTTATTTAGGTCCATCTTCCAGGTTCTATGAATTCATCTAGTTAGTCACAGAACTAAGGAGTTCAAGTTGTGAATTCACAATACAATTCCCGCTGGTGAGAACTGAATATAAGGATGCAGAAACATAAAAGAATTGGTATTTAAAGCAGTGAGTGGGAAGTGAACACTAGGAAACAGGGCCTGTGCAGCCTGGAGATTTGCCCCTGAACTCCCCACAGTGTCATCACACCAATTCTCCCTCCCTTTCATTCTCTCTACCAAATGGAGAGATTTGGTTAAGATTTTGTAGGGTAGTTTTCTCATGACGCGAAGCCAGTTAGCTCTTCCTGGACTTTTTTGGTCCATCAGCAGCAAACCACACTGCTTAAAGGAGCAGGGGTTAGGGGTGTACTCTTCTATTGCGTTTCTGTCTCACAAAATTGAAAGAGGAATGAATCAAAAAACAAGAGCCTGAGCACAGCATCCTCAATTGAAATGCAGCAATTAAACAATAGGCTCTCTCTAAAGAGCTGCTTCCAGCTGCCTCTCACAGGATAATGCTAGCTGGCTAGGGAAAGTTTCTGAGTGAGAACAGAAGTGATTACAGGTAATTATTTCTCAGCTTCTCTGCTGAGAATAGGCTCTGAGGCTTCAGTATTTCTCATTTGGATATTTGAAAAAGATTTCAGAATAGCCCTTAAGGTGAGCTAGCCCTGGACATGGCCTCATCCATGAAAGACGTTAGTATAATATGTAGATTTCTCAGAGAATGATGTACTTGGCAGGCCTTGCTAAGGTTCCCTGCACCATAAGAACTGCTGAGTGGGCCCTGATAGCCTGTGAGTACCCGGGAGGTGCAGGAGGGCCTGTACAGCTCCACACTTTGCTCTTTGGCCTTCCCCCCTAGCCTGTGTAGGAACAACCAGCACATGGAATGGGGACACCAAACACTGTTTTAAGTTAACAAAAATTTTAAAAGGCAAAATGTCCTTATTAAAGTTATCTGACTAAAGTTAGATTCATTGATTTTTTTGGTTCAGTCTTCTCTGCCAGATCATCTACAGTTCAGCAACCACTTTCAGAGCCGATATAAGCTCAGGCATTGCCAGAGTGGGTCTGCTTGTTTTCCTGAGAAAGGACCACTGTTGGAATCTTCTCCATTACTTATATAAAGGATGGGTGTGAGGGTGGAAGGCTAGAAAGCAGATTGTCCTATCTGTGCATGTTTTGAGAAAGATAACCTAGCAGTATTTAATCCTTGTAGTATGCAGGTCCTGGTTGTAATAGCACTTTATATGTTGTATTGCTCTAAGTTTGCAGATTTAAGTACCTCAATAGGAGATCTTTGATATTGTACCTCACCTTTCTATTTGCCTTTTTTGAATTTTAAGTGACTTCATTTTCTTCATGGTGGTATATGTACTTTCTAGTTTGACTACAATGAACACATATTGCATGCATTTTTAAAAAAAGAAACATTGTAAATTATTTACTTTATCACATTCCATTAATTTCATATTATAAAACTTACTCTTTTAAAGTATACAATTCAAAGGGCCAGGTGCAGTGGCTCACGCCTGTAATCACAGCACTTGGGAGGTCAAGGCAGGTGGATTGCCTGAGCTCACAGGTTTGAGACCAGCCTGAGCCACAATGAGACCCCGTTTCTAAACTATAGCCAGGTGTTGTAGAGAGCATTAGTACCAGCTACTTGGGAGGCTGAGGCAAGAGGATCACTTGAACCCAAGAGTTTGAGGTTGCTGTGACCTAAGATGCCACAGCACTCTACCAAGTGACCAAGTGAGACTCTGTCTCAAAAATAAAGTGTACAATTCAGTAGTTTTTAGTATATCGATCACTAGTTTTTAGTATATCATATAAACTTTATATATAATAGTATAAAAATACGTAGTATATATGTTATAAAGTTTTACAACCATAACCACTATCTAATCCCAGAACATTTTCGTCAACCTTCCCCCTCACCTTATGTCTATTAACAGTTATTCTCCAGTCTCCCTCTGGCAAACTACCAACCTGCCACATGCAACACCATGACTAACAAAGGCTTAGGTCTCTGTGAGTCAAACTGTTCCGATTACTGCTTAGACTTCATTGTTCGTTACAGTAGCGGTATCTTTTTTAAGTGCCATCATTTGGCTGTGATGCTTTCTATAATCCTGGAGCTGGTGGCTTGACAGGATGGTGGAACGGCCTCTTGAAGAGTCAGTTTAGCACTAGCTATTGGTAGCAATTTGCAGGGTTGGGGCAATGTCCTCCAGGTTGTGTATGGTCTGAATCAATGTCTAATTGATTCAATTGATTCAATGTCTATTGTGTTGTTTGTCCCATAACCAGAATTCATGTGTCTAGGAGTCAAAGGGCAGAAAAAGCAGTGATCCATTAGCAAAGTTTTTGCTTTTTGTCCCCATGTCCTTAGGCTTTACTTGTCTAGAGATTTCAGTTCCAGAGGTAAGAATACTTCTACCAAGAGATACAATGATCTATTGACTGAAGTTAAGACTATTACCTCATCACTTTGGGGTCCTTATGCCTGTGAATCAGCAGGCAAAGAAAGAGTGACTGTGCTGGCTAGGATGATGGATCCTGATTACCAAGGGAAAACTGGGCTCCTACCCACAGTGGAGGTAAGAAAGAGTAAGTTTGGAATACAAGAGATTCCTTAGAACAGCGGTTCTCAACCAGTGGGTCACAACCCCTTTGTAACAATGACTATACATCGTGGCATTAGGAAGGTTGAGAACCACTGCTTTAGAATGTCTTTTAGGAATAAAGTCAATGGAAAACTACAACTCAATTCATGTAGGACTAGCAACGTGCCAGATCCTTTAGGAATAAGGCTCGGGTCACTCCACCAGCTAAAAAAACATGGCCAGCTGCTCAGGGCAAGGGGAATATGGAACGGTCAGTAGAAGAATGTAGTCATAATTATTAATACTACAACCAGCTGACCAGTTTCAGAAATGAGGACTGTAGTTGTTATGAGTATTTCTTCCTTATTTTATTATGAAAATATTTGTATGTATATCAAATGAATATTTTGTTTTCTTCCCACTCTTATTATCATCTCGCTTAAGATGTATTAGTAACAGTTAACTTTATATCACAGCATTTAAGTTACAGTCTATCAAAGGAGAAGAAAGAATATCACCTAAAGATTTTGTATCATCTTTGGGAGAAAGGGTTAGCTTGGCTTTAGTTGTACAAAATATAGTTGTATCATGTTAACCCGAAGCATGACTTGGTTATCTTTTTTTTTGGAGATTAAACATTGTTTAAAGAGATGTGTACAGGGGCCAGTTGGTAATGGGCAGACTGCGATGGTCTTTTTGACATATCAACTTCACTGGGGTAAACTCCTCAGTTACTCAATCAAACTCACCTAGGTGTTGCTATGAAGGAATTTCTTCAGATATGCTTAATATTCATAATTATCATGATTATGAATGGCTCTAAGTAAGGGAAATTAGAACCAATAATGGCTCTAAGTAAGGGTTTTCCTAGGTAACCTGGGTGGGACTTATTCAGTTGAAAGACATTTAAGAGCTGAGCTGAGGCTTCCCTGAAGAAAAAGAAATCCTGCCTGTGTTCGGCTGCTTCTACCTGTGCCCCAGATTTCTGCCCAGACTTTCCCGATGGCCTGTGGTGGATCTTGGACTTGTCTAGCTGGCTCCCACCAGTTCCTGTGATACCTCTATCAACAAATGTCTCCTGTGGGTTCTGCTTCTCTAGTTGAACTCCGAGTAAATGAGCCTGGCTAAAATGATGTTCATAAAATGTTAACAATGATTATTGCTTAGGACTGAAATTGATTTTAGGTGACATGCTTTACTTTCTTTGTTCTTTTCCATGGGGTTCAAGTACTTTAAAAAGGCGTTTTAAAATAAAAGCAATAGTTAAAAATTAGCACTTTTTACAAAAAATAATAGGTGAAAGTCAATGATTTCACAAAATTACCTAAACCCTAATTCCATTCATAAAGTGTCTCACAGAACTCTAGCAAGTACTTAGAGTTTCTAAAAGTACAATTAAAAAACCCTTTAGTCTTTTCAGCAGAACACATACAAAAATTCATCTATGCTGTAATCTATTGTAACTTTTTTCTTGGATATTTTCTAAGCCCAGGGGCCCTATCTTACTCTACCTTTGTTCTACTTGCTGTGAAAAATGTACTTGCAGCTGAACACATGGTAGGTCCCTGTCAGCATTTCTTAATTAATAAATATACTTCATATATAATACATAAATGTATATGTTCTAATTTCTATTAATTTTTGTTTATCTAGTAATTTACCACAGTATTCACTTTAGTATTTCAAACTGGAATATTGGACACTTTAATTTTAAAACATACTAAAAATTAAATTATTATATTCATGTTTTTGTTTTATGAACCATCATATACAAACTATACTTATTTTTATATATTTGAAATAGCTGTGCACTTACTGTTTTGTACTTTGCCATTTTATTAATAATATTTCAAGCCCACATAATCTTGAGTCAACACAATTCATAACCTTGTCTTTTTAATGATTATAGAACAATCCATAATGTAAATATGCCACAGTTTCCTCACCCATAGTTCTATTTTTGGACATTTGGGTTGTTTCCAGTCTCTTTCTCTTATAAATAATGTGACTGTGAAGGCTTGTTTAGACCAACGACTTCTAAAATTTTCTCTTTGGGGTCATTTCCTTAGGTCAATATCCTTAAAGATAAATTATTTGGAAAAAAAAGACATGAACAACTTGTTACCTATTGCCAGATTGCTTTCTAGAGAGACTGAAACAATTTACAGAATCAGCAGCAATATATTTCCCTGAAGCCACATTCACATCAGATTTTTAACATTATTATTTAGTTTTACTAGTATATAAGGTATAAAACAGCATTAAAGTGGCTTTAAATGTGTGTTTCCTTGACTGCTATCAAGGATGTGCTTTATTCCATCTGGTGACACAATCCTGTGAATCCATCTCTACGAACTGTTCGTTTTAGCTCAGTGACATCCATGTCGGTCTTCTGACCTATGGAGCCACAAAACAATAGATTTGGGTTGCTTGAAGCCATTATGTTTATGGTAATTTGTTATAGAAGCAATAGAACACTAATACATTTAGACACTACATTCAAGAAGTTTTAGTGTGAAGGGGAAAAAAGAAAAGGAGAGTGATTCAGAATATAACACATTCTCAGACTTCTAAATCTCCTGTTTAGATGTTCTTTACTCCCTTTTCTCAGTGAAGAGAACGTGTTCCCTGACAACTG
Source organism: Loris lydekkerianus (assembly GCA_963574355.1). Lineage (NCBI taxonomy): Eukaryota > Metazoa > Chordata > Mammalia > Primates > Lorisidae > Loris > Loris lydekkerianus. The sequence goes on along the minus strand of CAUYPK010109846.1, from coordinate 562 downwards.
TGTCTTTTCTCTCTGCATCTTCAGGTTTTAATCTGGTACTAGGCACAAAGGTATTCTGAATGTTTAAAAAATAATTAACTGGGGATATTAAAGGATAAACACTCTCTGTCTCCCCCCAGGATGTAATGGTGACAGCACTTACACCACTTGTGCCTTTTACCAATGGGGCACACTGTCGTGGCTTTGGGTACACTGCCCAGACCTTTGTTGAGTTTAGCTCATGTTTACTAACTATTGTCACCCTTTAAGCTGCCCTCTCAGCTTGCTTTCCTGTACCCTAAAATAACTGTGCTTTGGCTCTATTTAAGAAGGGGAAGATCATACTCCCTAAGTCCTCCAGGGGTTCTAAACAGCCTCCTTCTGAGTGTCAGGACTATTGATATAATTAAGTCATGGAACAAAAGTTCTTAATTCCTTTTTTTTTTTTTTTTTTTTTTTTTTGCATTTTTTGGCCAGGGCTGGGTTTTAAAATGCCACCCCCCGCAAATGGGGCCAGCGCCCTACACCTTTGAGCCACAGGTGCCACCCTCTTAATTCCTTTTAAATGTTCTTTCTACATTGC
>CAUYPK010109844.1:0-11829 GCA_963574355.1 Loris lydekkerianus | reverse complement strand
TGTTTTATTTTTTTATTTTTTTATTTTTTCTTAATATATTATTACACAAAGAAACATACATATACTGGAAAAATGTAAATCACTATTTTATTGGTGGTGGTTTTGATGTGAGATGTGGGTGATTTTAAAAATATTCTTTGTGCTTTTGCTTTCCAAGTTTTGCCCCCACTGAGTCACTATTAAGTTTGTAATTGGGGAAATTGATAATTTTAATAAATGCAAGAGAAGTAATATTTGCACATACTATTTCTCTAGTTTTATTTATTATTATCTCTTCTATCTTAATTTGGGAAAGACAGGGATATTAGGAGAATATTAGGAGAGAACAGATTTATTGCATATTTTGGTTAATTGAGAGAAACTTGAAATACATTTTCAGTGGTACATATGGCCTTGATGGTTTGGGACAGTTTGGATCAGAAAGCAAATGATAAAGACAACTTTTATAGATTCAGATGATTTTTTTTACAGTTTTTGGCCAGGGCCGGGTTTGAACCTGTCACCTCCAGCATATGGGGCTGTCACCCCACTCTGTTGAGCCACAGGCACCCGCCGATTCAGATGATGTTTTAAACCAGAATTTGTGTCCTAGCCACCTCTTTCCTTGAATTTTCTGGGGGATAAAAGCAGAAGAAAATCTCTTCTCATACTCTTGAACAGCACCCAGCCTCCCAGAAGTCCAGTAGTGCAAAGTTATTAATCAAGAGCACTCCTGGGATGGGATGCTGCAGGTGCCAGAGACAAATAAAAAAAAAAAAAAAAGAAAAGAAAAGAAAAGAAAAGAAAAGAAAAGAAAAGAAAAGAAAAGAAAAGAAAAAAGAAAAATACCTGGGACCATTCAAGTGGGGTGAGGTTCAAGAGGAAGAAGGTTGAGCAGGAGCATAAGCAGGACAAGCCAGGCATCAGAGGCTGCTTAGACAATGCCTTGAATTTAGCACCAATACAAGGAAACAATTAGGCCACAGCCAACCTATTGAATAAATCCAAGTGTACACAGCAGAGCCCCTGGGAAGGGCCTAGTAACTGTATCCTAGATACTGCAGTGTAAAGAGTAAGGGCCTTGGCAGTAAGCAGATCACCAGTTTTAAAGTAACTGCAAAATAGGGTCACATGCAATATATATATAATATATCATCTGGAGATGGAGGGAAGACGGCAAGTGAAGGACAGAGACTCATGACTCTTGCCTTTTGGGAAAGAAAGAAAATATTAATAGGGAACAGGTAGCCTTTGGCCTTGGTTAATATTGACGCCTACACAGATCCTTTGTACCTTTAAGTTCTTTTGTTCCTAGAGCTGTGCTGATTGATACTTTAAAAGTTAAAGTGATAGAAGTCCAAGTTCTATGTGTCAGTTCTAATATCGCAGGGTTTAGTATAATAAGTAATTATAACTATTAATGAAATATTTATCTTTCAAGTTGCCCATCAGTTGTCATCCCCTGTTATCTAAATCTTCATTTGTGTGATTAGCTTTTTCTTTTTCCTCCCCTGTGAGCTCTAGGCAGACAAAGCTTATGTTGACTCTGTCACCACATTCTCAGGTTTGGTTTTCTTAAGGCAGAAGCTGATAGGAGAAATCAGGTACAGGGAGAGGACCCCAGAAAACAGGAAGTGGTGGAGGAGGACGAGCCCTCAGCAGGTGTGTCGCTTAGTCCCAGGAATCCCGTCCAGTGGTTCTCTACCTTCCTAATGCCGCAGTCCTTTAATGCAGTTCCTGTGAGTCGCAACGCACAGGCTGAGAACCGCTGCATGTAGACAGTGCCTCCGACCTATCCTCTGATGGTTGGGGGCTGCAGGGTTTATCCACATACTCCCCTTTCTGCCGGATGCTGCTTGTCCCCAGGAGAGTAACTCTGCCACACCTTTCCCTCTCCCCCCAGGGAATGAGCTCCACCTGGCACACACCTTGAGGCAGAAGAGTGGAGAGACTTGGGAGGTGCTGGGGGTGGGAGGATAGGAGTGAGCAGAGCTGTCCTGGGAGCTGACACTTCGGCTCCACCACTGTCTCCTGGGCTGAGCCCTGCCTGGCACAGGAAGCAGGCGTCTGATTATTATTTGCGCAGTGACTGGAATGAGTGAGCTGATGCTAGCACATTGCTTTGTATCTGGCTCAGCAGATCAGGTCCTGCGACGGTCTTAGGGCCTCTGCTCTTGCTCGGTCCCCGTGAGGATGCTGTGCTCTCAACATCCTTCCTCGCACTCTTTCTTTCCGTCTCACAGGGTGTTTTAAGCCACATCTATAGCTACTCTCCCCCTACTGAATCTGGTGCTGGCCTGGTGGGCCTACCTCACTTTCCCCCCATTTTTCCGGGCGTGGCTGTGGTCCTGGCTGTGGTCCTGGCTGTCTGGTCTGGGTTCCAGCCTAGCAGAGTGAGGAGCGGGTTCTACTGCAGAGAAGCCAGGCTGTCTGCTGTTTGGAGTTTCTCATGGTGTCTCCCGGGACTCAAGGTATCTCCAGGTGTCTCCAGGACACATTGTGGACAGGTGTCCCCTGGGAGGCCAGGCCAGAAACACCAGGTCTCTGCTATGGTCAGAAATCCCTGACCTGTACCCTTCGGCCACTGGTCTCCTCTCAGGCTATTGTATTTGGACCTTTAGGGTAATGTTTCCCAGTTAGGATTCCCCTGGAGTGCATGTTAGCTAGGAGTTACCATTCTTCTCTAGAAATTCTGATTCCGTAGGTATGGATTAGGGCCCAGAAACCTTTGTTTTAATAATACTGTCTGATTCCAATCTTCCCAGGAAGATAGGGGGAGGGCTGGGGTCCCTGCTGCGAGGAGGGCACACTGTTGGGGATCAATGTTCTGTTTCTGGTCGTAACATCCTTGTCTCCCCTGTGGGAGTTCCTCGATCTGGACAAGTGAAACGTGGGTCTGAACGTCCATTTATGAACCTCTGTTGACTTCTAGTTCTGTTTTCTCTCAGTTGTCTCTTTGGGGGTAATTTTAAACTCTGTGCCTCTGTTTCTATCTTTGAAGTCAGCTGCCTGAGGTGAACCTCAGTACTTTAGCAGGCATTCGGTAAGAACCAATAAGAGAAAGTCTTCAATGTGGCTTAGACTCCCCAGAGAAAGGAGCTTTATATTTACTGGTATTGAGGGTTGTTGTTGCTAATAATATTACTGGAATGTATTGGCACCTTGTCCAGGTCTGCATATAGAGCTATTGTTTGTATATAAAGCATGTTTTGCTCAGAGGGCTGTCCTCTTGGGATATACCTTTTGTTTTCTAAAGAGTTTCAGGAAATGGCAGTCACACAGCCAGCCAGCAGTCATCCGGGTATACATCAGCGGGTCCCAAGTGCTGCTTTCTAAGACAGGCTCAGTAGAATGCAGTAGAAACCTCGAAACCTTCAGATGTTATCTGAGGTCAGTGCTGTTGCAATCCAAGGCTCTGATTCTAAACAAAGCATTCTGAAAAGTGTGTTGGATGCTCTGTTTTTATTCTTTCTGGCCAGGTTTTCTAAATTATGGGTTCAAAAACTCACTAAACTTTGGCACGTCACCTCAGGGAAAAATGTATTCGCTTATGGGAATAAGAGTCATTCCGTCTTGCAGGCTCTGCTAGCACACTACAGGTGGAAGAAAGAGCATTGCGTGTGTTACAGATACTGCGCACACTCAGGGACGTATCCTCATTGGTAGATGCCACCGCCCTAGGATGAATGTTTTATCAACGAACATGTGAGTGCCTACTATGGGCCATGTGCCAGGATTAGCTCCAAAGTATTGAGCAGGATTCATACAGCTCTTGCTCTGCAGAGCTGACTGTCATGAGAAAAAGATAATCAAGTCTACAAATACAGTCAAACCTCCATGGTTGACCACCTCCCTACATTGACTCCCTCCTTAAGTTGACTTGATTTTCATAGACCAGACATGCACCACGGGTACATATCAGTACAGCAGGCCTAGTTCCTTATGTTGACCACCTCCATAGGTTGACCACTTTGCTACAGTCCCTTGGGTGGTCAACTTTCAGAAGTTCTGTACCTGGTTAGGAACTGAGACATGCTACACTGCAGAAGTAGAAGATGAGAATAAAGTTAGAACATATACAAGAGAGACCCAGTGGGGAGTTACCTAACATCTAAAAAACGAATGTATGAACTGAGAGAGAAAGTGGAGAGGGAAGAGCATCCTGGGTCCAGGCACAGCTCAGGTGAAGGCCTGTGCTAGAGAGAAACACGGAGCATCCAAGAGACTAGAAGAGAATGTCGGTGGAGCTGGAGCTCAGGGAGGGAGAAGTTCTCAAGCTGAGGTTTCTGCGGCGGTGACGGGGACTAAATCCTTCAGGGCTTCATAGGCTACTTTCAGGCTTTTGGCTTTTATTTTAAGTGCAATGTGAGGATGAGTAATGAAAGGTCTTATGTGGATGATGGTGTAGGAAAAGTAGAGGAGAGGAAAGGAGACCAGGGAGGAGGTCATCCAGGTAGTTCAGGTGAGAGGGGAGTGGCTTGGCTCAGGATAGCTGGGGTAGAGATAGAGGGGTAGGAACAGATGCAAAAGTTATGTGGGTTAAGAAACTGGAGAGCTTGGTGATACATTGGCTGTGGTGCTTGAGGGAGGAGAGAGTGTCAGGTAACTCTCAGGTGGTGTCCATGAGGCCATGGATGGATGGAGAAGGTCTTCACTGACATAGGGAGCATTTTCCTCTGGTCATTTAATTGTTGGTAGTTACAATGTTGATATAAGTATAAAATCCCAAGCTAAAATGTGGCTTTTTCATAAATTGTCACATCTTATAATTTGACACAGTCCTTAGGCTAAGAAAAATAGTTTAATGCCTACTTGGTCTTGGCATTTTGAATTTTGTTGCACCTCCTGAGAGAAGGCCACTGTAGGGTGACCCTACGGGCAGACTCAGCATATGCTTTAGGGTTCCAGCAGACTGTTTTTGCAATTCAGTGGGTGATCCACAAATTTGCAATCATTGAATCCATGGAGGAGCTCTTTTAATATCAGCACACATTTGAATTTTGTATTTCTCTGTTGAGAAGTGTTTTTAGTTTGAATGATATAGTAGTGGTAGTGATGGTGGTGGCAGTAGTGGCAATGGTGGTACTAGTAATGGTGGGGATGATGGTGAGGATGGAGGTGATATGATGGCAATACTGGTGAGTGGTTGTGGTAAGTGGTGGTGATCATGATGGTGATGATGGTGTGATGCTGGTGGTGGTGATTATGGGGTAGTGGTTGTGGTGATGCTGGTGAGAATGATGGTGATGGTGGTGGTAATTCCAGTGGTGGGTGGTTGTATTGCTGATGGTAGTGATGGTGGTGATGATGGGTCGTGGTGATGGTGGTGGTGGAGATGGTGGGTTGTGGTAACGATGGTGGAGATGGTGGGTGTGGTAATGGTGGTGGTGGAGATAGTAGTTGTGGTAATGGTGGCACTGATGGTGGGTTGTAGTAATGGTGGTGGCACTAAAGGTGGGTGTGGTAATGGTGGTGGCACTGGTGGTGGGTTGTGCTAATGATGGTGGCACTGCTGGTGGGTTGTGGTAATGGTGGTGGCACTCATGGTGGGTTGTGGTTATGGTGGTGGCATTGATGATGGGTTGTGGTAATGGTGGTGGACATGGTGGGTTGTAGCAATGATAGTGACACTGATGATGGGTTGTGGTAATGGTGCTGGCATTGATGGTGGGTGGTGGTAATGGTGCTGGCACTGATGGTGGGTGGTGGTAATGGTGCTGGCACTGATGGTGGGTTGTGGTTATGATGGTGGCATTGATGATGGGTTGTAGTAATGGTCATGGCACTGATGGTAGGTTGCGGTAATGGTGGTGGTGGAGATGGTGGGTTGTGGTTATGATGGTAGCACTGATGGTGGGTTGTGGTAATGGTGGTGGAGATGGTGGGTTGTGGTAATGGTGGCACTGATGGTGTTTTGTGGTTATGGTGGTGGCACTGATAGTGGGTTGTGGTTATGGTGGTGGCATTGATGGTGGATTGTAGCAATGGTAGTGGCACTGATGATGGGTTGTGGTAATAGTGGTGGCACTGATAGTGGGTTGTGGTAATGGTGGTGGCACTGATGGTGGGTTATGGTTATGGTGGTGGCACTGATGGTGGGTTGTGGTCATGGTGGTGGCACTGATGGTGGGTTGTGGTAATGGTGGTGGTGGAGATGGTGGGTTGTGGTAATGGTGGTAATGGCACTGATTGTGGGTTATGGTAATGGTGGTGGCACTGATGGTGGGTTGTGGTAATGGTAGTGGCACTGATGGTGATGGTCGGAGGCATCACCTGCTCTTCACTACTGAGGACTATAATTGGTCTCTGAGGAGTATAGCTTATATTTCCCATTGTGTGAGCCTGGGCCAGAGGAGCAAAGCTATGTTGGAATTGTCAGGCTGCTCTGACTAGCTTATTCATCTTGGTCCCCTTCAGAAGCATGCGTTTGATACAGATTTGCTTAGTCACTTTCCTATTATTGTTTCAGGTGCAAGGATGCAGGGGAGTTGGAGGGAGTGTTCATTGTGACCCAGTTTTTGTGTGTGGGTCAGCTTCCAGGCACTGTTGTGAATGTTTCAAGCAGCATCTTTAAAGATCTTTAAAAGACGAGAACATGAGATGGCTAGCTGCTGTCCCAGTTCTTCTCTTTTCATTGCTGAACTTTTCCAGTGAGAAGCTTTTATTTCTTTTTCCTCTTTTACCTAAGACTCTTATCTCTTTTTAATTCAGTGACCTTTTCTTTTTCCTCTTTCACGCTCATTTTCTGTAGGTAACTTTGACACTCTCCGGCAGTATAAGCTTGAGGAGTTCACCTGCATGTCATTTTCTTCTTCTTGTCTTGCTTTTTTTTCCTCTATAATACTTAGCATCTAGTACCCTACAGATCATCAGTGGTTTATTTCTTTAGGATATCTCTTCTTCCACAAGGTTATAAATTCCATGAGGGTAGATTTTGTTTTGTCTGCTGCTTTATTCCCAATATTTGCAGTAGTACCTGGCACATAGTTGGTGCTTAAAAAATATTTGTTGAATGAATAGATGAAGTTATTTAACTGACGTTTCTCCTGTTAGGTCAAACGGATGTAATAAGTTAGTCTCAGATGGTTACCGTGAGGATTAAATGAAATAATGTAAGTAAACTACCTGGCAGGCCCAGCCTGGAGTGGTAAGGTCTGGTGAATTGTTAGTTCTTCTTGTTGTTGTTCTTCCTCCTAACTTCTTTCTTTCTGGTATTTAGAGGGGTATGTTCTGATAAGCTTCTTACCTCCCGTATTTTCTTGTCTTTCTTTTTTCTCCTAACTGGCCAGTTCTGGAGACCTACACAGCGGATCCAACTGCTTCTCTCTTTCAGCTTATTAATGAGACTTCAATTATTATTAACAAAACATACCATTAGTTATTACATAATAATTTTAATATCATTTTGTTTATGATCATCGAATGTATGTATTATTATATTTATTATAGCTAACAAGTGTAGTAAAAAATCATTCGTGAACTATCCTTCACGTCATAAATTATCCTGTTGTTGTTGTCTTCACTTGGCAGATAAAGAAACTTAGAGGCTTAGAGAGGCTAACGTATTGCCCCAAATGTATACCACCTAATAAGTGGTAGGTCAGAAAGTTGGGTTTAGTCCTTTTCCTTCCTTTATCTATCTGCCCGAAAGATGTGTGTTGAGAATGTGCTGGGCCCTGTCCTAAGTTCTGGCCACATAATGAAGGAAAAAAAATAATGCAGACCTGCTCATATGACCTTACCTGCGGCGACCATGCCTCATGTCATAGTCATCACTTGTGCTGTGCTGTTGAGCGCCCTAGTTCTAAGGGTAAGCCCCGTCAGGTATTTCTCCTTCCCTGTTTCAGCCTCAGCTCAAGCTTCCAATATCTAAATCTGAACTCATGAATCACCTCTCTTTATCCCTGGTATTCTCTCCTCCCTCCAAAATCAGATGTTTTTCTCTTGCCATTCGGAAAACCACTTGCCATTCTCCTTGTCACACAGGCTCAAAAGTTTGTTACAATTTTGATTACTCCTTCTCTTTTATTCCATCCCTCCAATCCACACCCAGATCTCTCGATTGCTTTTATCCTTGAGAATGTCTCTTATCTGTTTCTCCCTCTCCAGCTCCTCCCTACCATTCTCTTACAAGCTTTTAGGCCTTGATCCTGGATTTACTGACGTAGCCTCAAGGCTCTGTGTTTTTTGTTTTACCCTTGAAGATTATAAGGATACTTAAGCATATACTGTTATTCTCCAATATCGGACCAGGCACATAGTAGACATTCAAAAGCTTAGTAAAATCACGCACCTTTGATGCTTCTAAATACAGTTCTCCAACTTGTTCTGGAGGGTTATGTAATGGTTAAGAGTGGTTAACCATTGTGCATGCATATTTCATGTAGGCTCTTCCCTATATCTCAGTAATATGTGTTATATGTTTTTAACAAAGTGCATTTCTGCTTCTTTCCGTTAAAGCTTGCTACTCATTTATTTGCTTTACTATCAGCTATCACTCATCAACAAGGAGCTTGCATCAAAGTCCTGGAGAAATTTACATTTGAAAAGTGTAAACTGGTAAATACTATTTTACATTAAAGAGTGCCACTCTTCCATTTTTTTGGTGTTACTCTGTAGAAACATAGTTTGAGAAGGTAGGTTACAAGGAAACTATGAGCCATTCAGAATGTATTTAATATGTTACTGGGTTGGATGGGTTAATCCCTGCTGGGAAAATACCTTTCCCCTGTTTTGTGTGAAAGAGCTTTGTATTTTCTGAAGCCTGAAGTCCCCATGTTTGTTGCTCATGGGGTTGATGGGTGCTGGTGGGTGAGCCAGCAGCCTTCCTCCTCAGTCCTCTCACTTGAGCTGTCTACAACTAAGCTCATGGTTGAGAGCCTTAGCCTTCTCTGACACCCAGGAGGGGAATGCTGGTTTGTGCACACATAGAAGACATTAGTCTGACCTTCACATTTTTCTTCTTTTACCATCTCCTTTTCTCATTAGAAAATAGTTTACACAATTAACAATGCCTGCAGGTTGAGAGAACTTTACATTCTCAAGACTATTTTGAAGAAGTTAGGATTGTAGCCTTCCTAAATGTGCACTATGACATTTAGAAATCAATCGTGTTACCCATTCAGAGGATGTGTATGCTTTCTTTAGGATTCAAATTGAGGCAGAATAATAACTGAAAATAATTATGTACCAAAATAAATCTTTTTCTAAATGACTAAATGACTTACTAAATCTCTTAGTCATTAAGATAGCTGCCTTTTTATAAAGACAATAATGATAATTTGATACATTTATTATATAATAGCGTGTAAAGTGCTACAGAAAAACTTGAATGCTGTTTAATAGATGCCACTGCACCATAGCATTTGATAAATCATAATTTGGATCTAAGTATCTTTTAGAAGTACAATTTTTGTGTGTTCTTTTAAGCTAAAGAAAATCAACTCAGAGCAGATATGCCTTAAGTCCATTTTATTCTATTATGAACTATGTAGTGAGAAACCCAGCTTCATTATGTGTCTAAGTCAATTTGGTGTTGCTATTACAGAATCTGAGGCTGGGTAATTAATAAAGAAAATGGGTTTTAGTTGGCTCACGATTCTGGTGGCTGCAAAGTCCAAGATTGGGCAGCTGTATCTGGTGAGTGCCTGAGGCTACTTTTATTCATGGTTGAAAGTACAAGGGGAGCAAGAGGGTGTGAGAAGATAAGAAAAGAAGCAAGAAAGAGATACTCTTCAAAGGAAGCCAGACTTTTGAACTAGCTCTCTAGGGAACAAATCCATTTCTGAGGGAAAGAGAACCCATTCCCTTAATCTATTCATGAAGGATCTGCCCCCATGACCAAAACATCTCTCATGAGGCCTCACCTCCCAGTATTGCCACATTAGGGATCAGATTTTAACCTGCATTTTGGTGGGGTCAGGCCACATCCAAACCATAGCACCAGATAACCTAGCAACGAGTATAAAATGTATTTTGTAAATTAAAAGATAGGACGAAATTTCCAAAAGCCGTCTTCAGTGGACAAATAGTATCTTTCTGTAACAACTATATCAGATCACATTGAGTCACTCAAAGACAATTGCATTGAATTTGGATTGGTGCTGAGGATTTAGCATTACAGAAAGTAGATATAATCAGTGCTTTCTTAGAGCTTACGTTTTTAGTATGTAAATGCAAATGCACATATAATTTCACATAATAAGAAGTGCTAAGAAAACAATATACAGGGCAGTGCCCTGGAGGATACAGGGAGGGTTACTTCTAGTTGGGGAAGTCAGGAGGGCCTCCTTGGGGAGGTGATATGTGAGCTTAGCTGATGCATTCATGAGAAGAGTCAGTTGTATGCAGATCTGGGAGGAGAGCTGTGGGGCCCAGGGATAGCAAGTGTGAAGGTTTGAACAGGGAACAATTGCTATTTGTTCAAGAAACAGAGAGAAGGCCATGGCTGATGAACAAGGGTGAGAGTCGTAGGAGGTGGGGCCAGGAAGTCTGGCATGGTTCAAATGCTATACTGTCTTGCAGGTCTTTATAAGGAGTCTAGATTTTATTCCAGACAGTGGGACACCACTAAGAGTTTTTAACAGAGGCATGGCCAAATCTATAGCTGCCAGCTTCAAATGTGCATTGCTGAAAGGTTTCTTTTCAATGGAAATAATTTTCCTTTGTATTTTATAGAATAGACCAGAGGGCTGCCATTTGGCCAAAGGATGCTTTTGAAACTCAGCAGGACTTAAATGAGGTAGGTGCAATCATTGCTGGTTATGTGAACATGAATTAGCCAATCATAAGATTTATTATTCTTATTCACAGTACCAGGAATTCTTTCTGATTAAAATGTTAAGTATTTATGCTCGTAAGGGAACTTGTCATGCTTGAAGTTCTTTGTTCAATGGGTAATGTTTTTCCTTGCTATGGAGCAAACACATTGAAAATATTGTTTGTGAGACTAATGCCACAATTTGTCCCTAATCCAAGTCCAACAGTCATTTCATTATATTCTTTCTTTCTTTTCTTTTTTTTTTTTTAAACAGAGTCTTTAATTTTGCTTCAGAATTGTATGAACATGGTTGTGACAGTTAACATTTGTAAAATTTTCTCTTAATGTTTTTTGTGTCTACATCTTTCTCTCTTTTTCTTTCTCTTTTTCCTAATGGCCTTTGTAGTCTCAAACATAATCATGCTTACTGTTTATCCAGTGAACATGATATAGTTTAGTGTTTGCAATATGATCTTCTTGGTAGACTTTGAGACATGAGGCCACATTTTCCAGTCCAAATTATTTCCCAACAAAATGGACATCACAATGTTAATTAGCTTGGATTTTCTTTGAAATATATAATTTAATTCTCCTATTTGAAATCAGTATGATATAGTTAGGATACCTATTATTATTTCTGCCTTGGCTTTAGACACTGGTTTGAAATACTCTGGCCTTTTCTTGTCCTCACTATAAATTAAGGAGCCGTGGGTGGTGTGTGGTCTGTCTGATGAGGATTACAGTACAGAGAATGAAGACTTGACAATCAGATGCCCAATGTGCTTCTGGTGAATTATTTACTGGGCATTTAGAAAACGCACCCCTACTCTGCCTCCCCACTCCTCCAAAAAGATATTAACTAAATTTAGGTGGTTTTCTTCATTTTTCCTTTTTAGTAGAAATGAATAGACAAAGGTAAACCAGCTTCCTGGTTAAGCTAGTAAAATAGCGAGCCTGACTAGAAGCAGATCCATCGAGCTACTTCCGCGTAGCAACAACTCAGCAAGGCCCGGCCTGAAACTGCCTCTACCTAGATACAGCCAATGTGGTACCATGCCACTGGCCCGACCCTGTCACTCACCTCTTCCCCC
>CAUYPK010109841.1:0-29556 GCA_963574355.1 Loris lydekkerianus | reverse complement strand
GCAAATATCTTTGTTATAAAATGATTTTTGGTCCTCTGGATATATACCTAATAGAAGGATTGAAGGATAGAATGGCAGGTCTATTTTTAAATCTCTAAGTGATCTCCAGACATCTTTTCAAAAGGAACATATTAGTTTGCAGTCCATATCCACACCAAAATCTATGGTTTTGGGATTTTGTGATGTGGGCTAATCTTACTGGGGTTAAATGATATCTCAAAGTGGTTTTGATTTGCATTTCTCTGATGGTTAAGAATGATGAACATTTTTTCATGTGTCTGTAGGCCTTGCACCTGTCTTATTCAGAGAAGTTTCTCTTCAAGTTCCTTACCCACCCTGAGATGGGATCACTTGTTCTTTTCTTGCTAATTCATTTGAGTTCTCTGTGGATTCTGGTTATTAAACCTTTGTCGGAGACATAACCTGCAAATATCTTCTTCCATTCTAAGTCAAATGACTTTGTAAATGAAATAAGGCCTGATGACCAGACTTTGGGAGTGGGTAAGGCTTCCTGGTGTCCAGGAAAGCAAAAAGCCAGCCTCTCAGACTTGCCTCAGCCCCTGACTCTGTTTCCCCACTTGCCTGGCGGCCAGGCCAGAACTCAGAGAGCCCTGAGCACCTGCCAGCTATGTTTCTGGCACATATGTCTCAGGCCTCCTGAGGAATTTACAGGCCTGTAGGGGAGACAGAGAGGACTGGGTTGCAGCCTTGACGCTCTCACCAACTTGGGGTTCTGTGTCACACTTGGTGGGCCAGGGTCTGGTCTTTCAAAGGGGAAACATTGGGGTCCCCACTTGGTTGGGCCTGCCATAGGCTGGGAATCATCTGGGGCCAAGCCCAGGCTGACCACCCAAGCTGTCTTGGTCTCAAAGGCACAAAGCCATAGGAATGGTGTTGGGCAGCTTATCAAGCCAGAATAGGTCTGGTGGGAGCCCAGGGTCTGCCCTCTGGCCCTTGGGCACAAGGCAGGAGGGCTGTCCTGAACTGGCCACCTGATCCATTCCCCAAAATTGGTTGGGGCCAAAAGCTCCTCTTTATGGGAGCACCTCAGCAAGGAAGGAGACTGAATTTCTGGGGCCCAACCCTTTGCCTTCTCCCTCACAGCCTCAGTTTCCCCAGATGTAGAGTAGACACAGTGCTCCTTAGAGGTTACTGCTTCTCCCCCCAGGACCTGGCAGGCACTCAAATCACCCACTGGGTGAGTAAATGACTAATGCAGCTCCGGGAAAGGACCAGCTCAAGGACAGGGTGCTGGGTGCTCAGTGGAGAGGGTTCCCTAAGGCCTGGTCACTCGCCTCCTGTGGACACCCATAGCCTCCCCTGGGCACTCACAGCTCTCTGGGGTCACTACACCTCTTCAGTTCTGTATCTCCCTCAGGTGGAGGGGCTCCTCGAGGGCAGCAGGGGCCTCTCCAGTCTCCCTCCCTAGCCCCATCCCACCTCTGGCTCCTGTGCCTCCCTTTCCATTCACAGCAGCACCTCCTTCAGGCTGGCCACATGGGACACCAACCGGGGGTGTCTCTGCTCACAGTCCTGATCCTGAAGCTCCAACCACACTCTAGTAACCACTGGTCAGGCTGAGAAAACATGTCCCTCTTCGTCCTGGGAGTTCCAAGTCTAGGAGTTTATGCTATGACATGCCTGCACGTGGGCAGCCACGTGTACAGCATCCGGGGGCGGTGACCACAACACAGCACACATGGGGGAGCAGCACCCAGTGCAGAGGAGCTGGGCATAGACTTGTAAAGACAGGGCAGCCATCTGCCCCTACAGGAGCAGCACCCAGCACTTAGCAAGTGCTCAAGAAATATTTGTTGAATGAATCTAATAGCAAAAGCTCTTTAAAACAAAGTTAAAGGCACAGTGCAGAAGAGAGACAGTTGGAGGACATTACTGAAATGTTTTAAAAAGTAGGATATGTGTATTATGTATGTGTATACACACACACACACACACACACACACACATTGTATGTTTGGTAGAATATTCTGGAAAGAGATTCCAGAAACTGGCTGCCAGAAGGGGAACTCGGAATTTAGGGAAGCAGGAGAGGAAGAGCTGTTCTCCATAAGTTCACTGTCTCTTTAGAATGACCATGTTCACAGAGTCCATGTGTCTCTCAAATTAATTAATTTAAAAAAAAAAAAAAAAAACAGCCTAAAGCTGAGGGAAGAGGCAGGCTCCCTCTCTGTGGAACCTGGGCAGACATCCTCCCTCCTGTCCTGCCCTCCTTTCTCTGTCCCACAGGTTCCCTCTCACTCCCACCTTCCCACGGAGCTGTTACAGCAGGCCCGACCCCATCCTGTCTGTGGTGATTAATAAACACAGGATGGCCTGGATCTCACAGGCATCCTGTCCTAGGGACAGCTTTGCCCCGTGACCCTGGACCATGAGGATGCTCAGGAGGAGGAACACAACCCAGGTCTCCCCAGCAGGTCTGAGTCCCACCACCACGCTTTTACCCAGATGCTGTTGTCTCGGCCGGAACACCCTCCCTACTCCCATCTTGGCTTATTTAAATCCTCTCTGTAGGTTCACTGTGGGTCCATGCTAAGGAATTTGGTCCCAGAGCTGGAGGAAACCCTCCCCTCAGGCAGGCCCATCCACAGTATGGGGCAATTAGTATCTACTCCATTTAAAATCCATTAACCTGCCTAGGAATGGGGATGATAAATATAGAAGCCATTGTAAATCCACCAACCCAGCTCAGCCCCAGGGAATGTCCCTCCATGAACACAGAGGATTCAGCAATGACCCTTTAAATGGGTCAAACATCTATTAAACCCCACTTGTGTACCAGGCATTTTTGAAGTGGGGCTGAAGACTGCACAGGCTCTGGGGTCAGGCTTGGGTTCAAATCCTGACATCCATGTGTGATGCTGGGCAAGTCAATTGGCCTCTCTGTGCCTCAGTCTCTTCCTTGGCATAATGAGGACCACACAGGTGCCTGCCTGGAAGGGCCATGGTGAAGATGATGTGAGGGAAGCCAGCCCTCCAGGGAAACTGCAACTGTTGTTTTGTCACTGTCACTGCATGTGGCAGGCATTATGGGGCTGCTGCTGCTGCTATTCCTGGCCAGAAGCTCTAGAGCAGGGGAGAAGTTAGGGATGGAAAACAGGCATCCGTGTGTCTGACTGGGAAGAAGGGTGAACTCACCTCCAACCAAAACACAGCCTTTCCTTCCATTGTGAGCTGAGGCCACAAACCCTGGCAGTGCCTGTGGCACCTGAGACTGTCATCAGCAAACTCACAGATGTGTTCACAGCCCCCTCCAGGCTGGCCAACATCTTCAAAGGTCTTTCACATTCCCTCTGGGTTACAGTTACTGCTGGGTTAAAACCCGTTGTTCAATTTTACTGTCAATGCGCTTTTTAACTATTTGCATAACCAACTTCCTCTGCAGCCCTGTGTGTTACTTAATGCATTGAGAGTAGCGTTCTGAAAAAAACTCCTCAGCGCAGGAAGGGGCCAGACCCCTTGGAGGGATGGCGGCAGGGTGCTGCTGACCGCTGAGTCACTGTCCCCTACAGAGAAGACCCATGGGCTCCAGTCCTGGCCCTGCTCTTGGGGACTGAGGCCAGAGCCCTCCTTCCAATGCAGGGCCACGCCTGTCCATCTGCACCAATGCCAGCATCTCCATGGCCCTTTGGGAAGGTAAGACCAGAGGGCATGTCTGAGCCCCAGACGGGGGGTGTGCTGTGGTTGCGAGTGACTTGGGGAGGCCCCCTACATTCACCTCCAGAAACTTGATGTCCAAATCTGCCCAGAGAACCCCTCACTCCTAGCTACAGGTGTCACCCCTTTCTGCCATCCTGGCTGAGTTTCAGATGCCTCTGGCCACCCCAGAATCCCCTCTAAGCTCTCCCTCTCTAGCCCCCTGAAACTGGAGATGAGGATGGGAAAAGTGAAAACAAGACCCAGACAGGGTCAGCCACCCCACCCCCATCAGGCTCCCCAGGGTGGGGCTGGGGAGGTGAGGGGGTAGGGGTTGTCCCCAAGCAAGTGAGGCAGGTGGATTGGTGGAGAATGCAGCCCCTCCTCATAGTTAAACACAAGGCCCAGGACCCCGTCTCTCAGGAGGCCCCAAAACTCTCAAGTATTTCAGCTCAGCCTGGGTCCAGTGCACTTCACTTCTGGGGGAGCCTCTCCACCCAGATCTCTGTTCTCTCAGTTAGAGCATTTTTGCCATTTTTCAGATGAGGGAAACCAAGGCACAGACAGGTTAGATCCAAGGTCACATAGCCCTGAGGTGGCTGACTCCAGAGCACTCAGACCCACATCACTATTCTCCCTGCTGGAGGAAAGAGGGTTCAGGGTCCAAGCGTCCCTAGTTCCCTGGTGCCTGGAGGCGCCACAGCACAGCAAGAGTAGGGCAGGAGAGGCTCTGCGCCCATAGCACAGTGGTTAGGGTGCCAGCCACATGTACCGAGGTTGACAGGTTTGAATCCAGCCCCATCCAGCTAAACAACAGTGACAACTGCAACAGAAAAATAGCCAGACATTGTGGCAGGCACCTGTAGTCCAGGCTACTTGGGAGGATGAAGCAAGAGAATCCCTTAAGCCCAAGAGTTAGAGGTTGCTGTGAGCTGTGATGCCACAGTACTCTACTGAGGATGACATAGTGAGACTCTGTCTCAAAAACAACAACAACAACAACAAAAACAACAACAACAAAAAAAGTAGGGCAGGGGGTGTTCTGGGGTGAGGAGAGCTATGAGGCCAGAGACTGAGGTGGGAAACCAGAGAAAGCTGTGCTTGATGAAACTAAGATCTCTTAGAGGATAAAGTTTAGCCTCTTTCTACCACTGGTCAGGAATTTTTCCTGCAATCCTAACAGCTTAGAGCCAGACGCAGCTGCCTGGGGGGTAGTGAGCACCCCATCACTAGAGGCCTGTGAATGGCTAGGACTCGCTGTTGGAGTCTCAGGCCTTGGGTATCTTCACGGGGGGCTCTGGCTGGTTTGTCCTGCACAGAAATCAGAAATCAGAAATCAGTCTGATCAAGGCAGAAATCAGTCCTGTCTAGGCGCGGCCATGGGGTCAGTGCCCAGAGCTGGGCACCATTGTCCTAGGCTCCGTCCTGGGCCTTTGGCCGAGTCAGGGCTTAGGCACAAAATGGGTTCAGTGAGGGAAGCAAGATGGGGAATTCGCAGGCTGTGTCAGCACATAGCTCCTGTGGGTGCGCCTGCCCTCCCCAGCCCCTGGCCCTGGGCCCTTCCAGACTTCCCAGTCTCATCCCCCATCCCAGTGTTTTTGCAGAGGGCCAAGGGAAGCTGAGAAAGGACTTCTGACCCTTTGCTCTTGAATCAATTTCAGTTTACAACTGGCTATGCCATGCACATCCTTGGGGTGGAGGTCATACCATGGGAAAACCTGGACCAGCAAGCTCCAAAGGGGAAAGGCAGTCTCTGAAGGCAGCCTGGACAGCAGTGCCACTGCCTCTTGGCACACACCTTTGCTCGTATTCATCCTGAAGTCTCCCTCTGCATTTTAAAGCCAGGGGCCTAGGTCTAAATTGTCTCCAAGTCTGGGCCCCACATGCACCAGAATTCCTAATGCCAGTCCTGGCCTGGACCTGGTCAGGGGAGCCAGGGAAGATAGGGCTGAGCCCCAGAGCTCCAGGACAGGGCTGCTCTTTCCTTGCACAAGACAGCCTTGGACCTGGTAAGGTCTCTGCGCTAAACCCTCCCATGAATCCCCTGTCAGCCTCAAGGCCCATCATTACCTCTCTCTACGTCTCGCGGTCCTGGGGCCCGCGCCCACCCTAGGGTCTCTGCACTTACTGCTTCCTTTGCCAAGTGCTCCCCATAGCTCACTTTTCCACCAACCTCAGGTCTCTGTTCAAATGTCTCTTCTCAGAAGATGCCATCTCTAGATATCTGAGTTAAGAGAGCACCCCTGCCCATTCCCTCGTCCCTTCCTCAGCCTTCTTTGTCTTGGTATCACTTATCCCCACATGACAGAGTGTGTCATTCCTTTGCTACATGAATCATCTTCCCAGAGGCCTCTTCCCACAGAGGGAGCTAGAGGACACTTCAGAGAAACCCACAGGAGAAGCCTGTCCCCAGGGTGTGCCGCGTGTGTGGGGCAGGCCCATCCAAAAGAGCAAAACAGCTGAGGGCTGAGCTTAGTTGAATACCTTACCAGAGGCTTATCGGGCCTCACTCCCTCTCAGTTGTGAATCTTGTAAAGTCCTTTCATGTTTCTAGACTCAGTTTTTCCATCTGTCAAATGGGAGCAGGAATGGCTTCCTTTTAAGATTTTAATGGGATTTATAAATGAGATTGGTTATGTGAAGTGCAGGCAGGGCATACAGAAAATACTCAATAAATGATTTTTTATTATCATCATCACTGTCCTAGCCATCTATCCACCCATCCAATCATCTACTGATCTATTCACCCATTCATTTGCCCACTCACTCATCCATTCATCCACTCATCCATTTATCCACCCATTCACTTGTCCACTCTTCATCTATCCATTCATCCATACATCAACTTATTCATTCATCTAGTTGTCCATCCGTTCACTCATCCATCCATACGCTCATTCCTCTATTTATCAGTTTCCTTTCTTCATTATTTGCAATAGGAGGTCCCTCATTCATGTCTCACTTTCAGAGACTTTTTTGTGGCATCTGACCCCAGCCTTCCCAGTGCAAATCCTCTCTTTGCCTCCTGCTGCTGACAGTCAAACCCAAGTCTCAAATTTATCTGAGTCTTCACCTTCTACACTGGACCCAGTGGAGGCTTCTGGGCTGGGAGAGGAGCAATCCAGGTGAAGGGAACAGAATGTACAAAGGTACTCATGTGGGACTGATGAGTGGTACCTTTGGGTTTGGTACCCTGGTGGGTTTCAGGGGGAGCCTGAATAAGGGCACAAGGTTAGGAGCTCTTGTCTGGGGCAGGGGGTCAGGGAGATCTTGGGGCCTAGAGAAGCCTTTGCCTTTGTCTTTGGAAAGTAGGGAGTTATGGCAAGGTTTTAGCAGTGAAGCTGCCTGCCACTGCCCACAGACCCTGGGGCACTGGAGGCTGTAATCATGAATTCTCTCACACAGGCCCTAAGATGTGTCTGCCTCACCTACCTGACTGCAAGTGCTAAAGGGCAGAGCCCATGTCTGTCCCCAAAACTCAGCCCGATATCTGGTGGGAGATGGGGAAATAGTTTCTGAAATGAAGAAGGGAGGGAGAAAGGAACAGGTGCTATGAATGAGAGAATAAGTGTGCAAAGGAATGAACGTGTGAGTAAGGAGGACAGGCGTCCTGCTGCTTCTCTTCCCAGCTCCACTCCCTGACCCCAGACACATTCGCTCACACTCACACACTCACACACACTCATGTACACACTCATGGCCCCTGGCAGCCTTGGGCTGCCATCCTCAGCTCCTATAGGGCTCTGGTGACAGCACTCGGGGTTCAGGGAGTCCTGTCTTCGGCTCTGGCAAACTCACTCATCCATCCAGACTCCTGATCCCTGAGGCTGGGGAGGAACCTTGGGGCGGGGGGGTCCACCCTGCTACAGTTGCTGAGGCTCTGTGATGCATGCCACCTTCCCTGGAGCTTTCTGTCTTTCACCCAGGGAAGGGGCCAACCCAGCAGCCCCAGTCCCAGTCCCTCCCAGCAATGTCTCTTCTCCTCACCTTCCCTTTTCCAGCCACTGTTTCATTCCAGACATAACTGTGAAGGCAAAATCATGTTTTCAAAAACAAGTTTGAAATTTAAAATTTCAAACATTTTAAGTTAAGAGCTTCAATTGTACCACTGCACTGCTCTAGCCTGGGTGACGGGATGAGATCCCATCTTAATCAATCAATAACACTTTTCATGTAAAACAGAAACTGTCACATTCAGGCTCTGTCAGAACTCCTGATGGGACTGATCTCTGCCCTGCTACTGTGGAAGCCTTTATTTCAGAATTCCAGAATTTCAGCTCCCACTGGATGGATGACCTGACTGAGGCCTGGGAGGGGCTGATTTACCCAAGGACATGCTGGGTACTCCCTGCTAACTGGGAGGTAAACAGAAGGGATTTGCTGAAGAGAAGAAAACAGCTGAACTAGTCCGGAGAGATTAGAGATAAAGCTTCTCAGATGTGAGTGAAGCGAAGGTGGTAGTCCAGGCTGCTGCAGTGGTGGGTGACAGTCATGGTAGTGGCAACAGCACGCAGAGGCCTAGAGGCAAAAGATGCTGGCCCTGGTGGGCAAGAGCCTGGCTCAGAATAGGGATGTGAGTCATGTTGGGGATCAGCAGCCTAGACCACAGAGGCTTTATCAGGAGGTCAAGGAAGCCTTGGGAGTGTGGGTGGTGGCCCAGATGGCATTGAGTGTGGGTCTTTCCTTCCAAGTGTACCCTCAGCCTGACCACCTGCACCAGGCCCCTTTCTGCCCAGCAAGGAGCAAGGGGCCTCAAAGCTTCTGGGACCTTCTATGAAGTATCCCCTTCCTGAAAGGGCAGTTAAGGCCAGACATCCTCCTGCCCAACAGTGGCTGAGATTCCTCCAGGAGTGGCTGATGGGAGAGTGAATTGCAGAGGGTGTGGGGCTACTCCTCCCCCAGTCAGGAGAGGGAAGCTGCATCCCTCCCGCCATTGTCCACACATTCACACACATTCTCTCTCACACACATTCACACACTCTTACATACACACTCACACCCACACACACCCAGTCATACACACACTTACACACTCACACTCACACACCCACTCGCACACTCACACACACTCATGTACACACACACTGATGCACACACTCACACACATTCACTCACATTCACACACCCACTCATACACACACTCTTACACTCACTCATACACCTACTTATATACACACACACTCACACACCCACTCATATACACACACTCTCGTATACACTCATACTCACTTTCACACACACACTCACACACATACACACACTCACACTTGCTCACACTCACACACACAGTCACACACGCTTCAGCTTCAAAAGTGTTCATGGGCTCTCTCTGCTGACTGGTGGGCTCATTATAAAATAATTAAGCACTTGTAGCACTTTTTCTCCTCAAGGATCCCAATTAAGACATCACTTTATGCTCTTCCTCCCTTGAAGACTATCTTTGGTTCCCCTCCCTTCTCTTGCACAGCAGACAGCAGCTAAAAATATCAGCTCTTTGTGCCACACCTCCCTCTGCTCCCTGGCCCACCTGAGGTCAGGCTGCCCAGGGAGGCAGGATCCAACCCCTTAATGAGTGACCTGGAGCAGGCAACTCCCCTCTGTGAGCCTCACTTTCTCCATCTACAGAGTGGGGAGGACAATGGCATCTGTCTCACCAGGTCCTCACGAGGAACAAGTAAAAAATACGTGAGAAGCACTTAGTTTCAAGTCTGGGTTGGGCCATTTACTGTCTGAAGTGTCCTCGGGGCAGAAGAGTCTGTTTTAGGGAGCGACTCAGCTGAGATTGCCAGGACCCTGCCTAGCTTCCTGCCAGCTTGAATGCCAGGATGTTATGGGCCGCTAATTCTAATTCTAATCAAGAGTCTAATTCTAAGATTTTTGAGGATTCTCAGACTTTGGACAGACCCAAGTTTCTCCCTTTCTCTTCTCTAGCCCTGCCTGGTGGGAGCCAGCGTTCACCACGAAGACGCAGGCACCCCTCCCTGTGGACTTCCCCTGCCCCTCCACACAGCCTGAGGGGGTCCTGTGAGTGGGGAACCACATCCTGTCCCTCCTCCTGCTCCAAACCCTGCAGGCTGTCCTCCACGCAGCAGGAGGAGCCACACACTTCGGGAGTCCCCACCTCGTCTCCTGCAAGGCACTTCCGTTTCAGTGGTTGTCCATGGTCTTTCACATGTTTGCTGTCTGTCTCCCCTACTGAATGCTGTTCCAGGGCCTGGCACACAGTGGGTGCTCAATGAATATTTGTTGGCCAGTGATGAATTCTATAATTAGGAGAGTCTGAAGTCTTGGCCCTCCCTCCCAAAGTCCAACACTTTGTTGCCTCAGTGAACATTTGCTCCTCTGGGTAAAAGGCAACTCACACATACTAGGAGAGAGACAGAGAACAGGAACACAACCCCTCTTTGACAAAGGTGACAGAGGGACCCTCATGCTGATTCACTGGCTCCACGGTCCACTCCTCTTCACCAGCCATTAGCACCTGCCCCATAGACCAGTAAAGGCCTGTTCAGTGGGTCCAGCCACCGGCTCACACCAGGCATGCTTGCCCTCCCCTTTTGTCTTCCTATCTCTTCAAGAGTCAGCTGCAGCCCTGCACAGGCTGACCAGGCCTTGGCTATGGATGGGGCCTCTGAGGCCTGTGGGGGATGGTATGAAGGGGTAGAAGCTCTGCCAAGAAGTATAGGACAAGCCCTTGAGGCTGGAGGGGGGTCTGGGAGGGAGGAGGATGGGGCTAATGGGCCACTAATGGCCTCACAGCTGGACTCTAGTGACCCCTGGCTCCCAGGGGCTGGTAACAGTGCTAATGGGGACTCCTGCAGCAGGCCCTGTCCTGCTGGGCTAGGGTCATAAGGCTGTTAAGTGGATAAGTGGCAGGCTGGGAGGGAAGAGTAAATACCCCATTCACACTCCCCACCACCCGCCCAGAAACCAGCCTAGAATGAGGGGAGGACATCAAGACTCCATTCCCTCATTCTGGGTGGAGAAACTGAGGCCTGGGGCATGAATCTAGTCACATTTACAGCCTGCCCTCTGTCTCCATGTTCACAGCTCAGTTCTCCTCCCTGAGCTCAAGCCCCAGTCACAGAGCCCAGCTTCCAGCGTCAGCTTGGGGGAGGCTGGCACGATTCATCCCCTGGGTAAAGTGGGCACAGTGGGCACAGTGACAAGGGCCCATGTGACTTCTAGGGTTGGTGGAAGGAACAGTTAGAGGAGAGATGAGATGACTGGGTAAGGTTCGAAGTTTGGGTTTGGATCTATCAGAAGTGGGAGGTGAAGAGGGGATTTGTGATTGGACAATTAGGATCAGATGCTAGAAAAATTTCTGGAGGCAAGAGATGAAAGCAGAGACTAACATAGTGATAAAGAAAGGAAAGATGGACAAGTGGGAAGAGAGGTGAGCATATTGAGCCTATTGTGGGGGAGGGCAGGCAAGTGGGAGACAGAGAGGGACAGACGGGAGGGTGAGTGGGGGCTGGAAGGTGGATGGACAGATGAGTAGGGTAGCTGAGTGGCTAGGTGGATGAATGAGTCGATAGGTGGGTGGGTAGGTGGATGGAAGGGGTGTGGGTAGATATATTGGTAGATAGAAGGAGGGATGGTAGGTGAGCAGATGGATGGTAGGTGGATGGATAGATGTTGGGTGGGTATATGGATGGATGGAGGGTGTATGGGGGTGTGTATGAATGGTGGATGGGTGGAACGGGGAGATCCAGCCCCCGTTCTGGTGGGTGAGTGGCTAGGAGAATGGATAGACTCAGAGGGGTGGAGAATGGGCAGGGGTGAATGAGTGAGTAGGTGCCTAATGGTTTATATTCTTAATTCCAATGAAGTCCTAGAATATATCTTTTAGCATTTTTCATGGAGGAATGAGGTCATGAAGACAAAAGTGCCCTGGGTGCTTGAAAGTCTCAGTGTGACCCTGGAAGGCCTGGCAGTCCTCCCCCATGACTTGCAGGGCCATTCTCCCAGCAGCTCCCTCTAGCCTGCCTCAGCCTCCAGGAAGTCTCAATTTCCCCACCTCCAGGCCTTTGCTCAGGCTGTTTATTCTTTCTGAGACACTCTTGCCAAAACCCACATCATACATCATCCAGCCTCCCAGCCTCCATGAAGCCCATCTAGGTTGGCCCAAGGCCTTGTCTGGGCTCCCCCAGGCCCTCAGTCTTCTGTTTGAAATAGGTTCCACCTAGACAGTGAGCCCTGGGCTCTGTCACCTCCCCAGGAGGGCCAGGAGCCCTGGGATCAGGGAGTGACAGCCTTGGTTCTGGCCCATCCAGACTCTGACAGTGTGCCAGGTCCCTTGTCACAGCCTCTCTTCATCCCCATCTTCCAGATGAGGAGACCAAGGTGCAGCTGAGGAGCAGCCCCAGCCCAGTGCATGGCTGGACCCTTACTCAGCTTTTCTGTCCTACACTGCTCTGCAGGGGTGGGAGGGATAGAGGGAAGGTGCATGACAGTGATAAACACTATTGTCATGAAGTGAAGTGCAGTAGCCACAGCCTCTCTGTCCCTTCCCTGCTCTGTGACCGTGGAGAACTTCCTAAACCCTTGAGCCTCAGTTTTCTCACCTGAAAAATAAGGTCCAAAAGGATCCTGATTAACAGACACGCAGGTACTGTGGGACCCTTCATAACTGTGCCATCATGTCCCCCGACAGGCAGGCATCCTGGCCCCCTCCATGGCTAGAGTCTAACAGCCCTGGGCTCAGTCTCAGGACACCACCCAAACCAGACAGGCAGAGGCACCTGCCAGGGTACAGCCTTGGGGGCAGGGCATATTCAGGGTGGACTTAACAAGTGTGTGTGTGGGGGGGAAGGGCTGGGGAACAGTGAGAGCTGAGAACTGTGGCCGGGTAAATGCTTTGAATGCAGGGCAGACACTGTGGACACCCCCAAGGGCAGGACATGGCCACACCTTCTCCAGATGCTGGGGGGCAGGGCTCTGGCACTGCTGGAGGATTAGGAGGGGTGCAGCAGGCAGCTCATTGCAGGTGTTGGAGGCAGAGCAGGAAAGACAGGAACCGACATTCATTCATTTATTCCTCAATAGAGGAATGAATGAATGTGCCAGTCCCTGATCTGGGCACAGGAGACGTAACTGTGATGAAAAGAGACAAAAAGCACCTGACCCTTGCATCTGCCCTTCCAGAGCAGTAGATAGGCATTAAAAATGGAGATGAGCAGACTTCAGGTTCCTGGGGGCTTGGGCCTGAGAAAATCCCTTCAAGGAGCAAGAGACCAGGCAGCTGGCAAAGACGGAAGAGACAGGGGCCAGTTATGTGAAGGTTTGGGTTCAGGGGCCATGCTGTCTGCTTGAGGAAGGAACCAGGGACAGTGCAGAGCGTCAGTCAACTAACCACCTGCTGCTCATCAATATCCCCAAGTCCAGCACCAGCTCCACAAGGAGCAGGGATGTTGTTCTGGCCCCTACTGCAGGGTCAGGCAAACAGCAGGTGCCCGGTAAGTGGATAGACTAGAGAAGGCTGACAGGACATAGGTTCAGGTGCCACAGTCAGTAGCAGGGAGCTGCTGTCCATCCCTGCCACTGGCAGTTACTGAGCACCCGCTGTACATCAGCCATGGCTCTGGGCATGGGATGGGCAAGCCGGATAGCATCTCTATCCATGCAGAGGAACTTTCTAGCAGGGAAGACAAACACGAAATGGACCAGGAAGTCCTGGAAATAGGATGACCCAGGCAGTGCTCAGGGCAGGGCTCAGAGAGGGAATGAAGCAGACTCAGGTCCAAGGTGACTGCCCAAGCCAGGTACTCTCTTCCCGTGCCAGCTCTGGGACCTGTGCCAGGGAAGGAGGGGGAGGGAAGACTGACAGCCAGAGGACTGAGGCTGGGGGTGGGAGGCCTCTTAGGCAGGGAGAAGGACGTAGGGGCCCCCATGGATGACAGGTGCGTCCCCATCACTTCTCCCTATGGCCTGGGCAGGCAGAGGCTCTTCTCTCCAGAGAATGCCCCCTTCTCCACAGCCCCAGCTGCCTTGGGAGGGTGACCTCACTGAGATGCTCAGCCAGGAGGGTCCAGGCTAGATGCAAGGTCCAGGGCATGACCCCAGGCCCCTGGCTGGGGAAGAAGACACAATGGTCATCCCAGTTCAGCCTCTTGCTTGCTGTGAGCCCTCAGGTACTGCCTCCTCCCTCTGAGCCTCCTGTGCTCCAAGGGTCCAGCCAGGTGGACCAGGGAGGTCCAGCCCTTTCTCTCCAGCCGAATTGGGGGCAGGGTGGGGAGAGGGTAATTGAACAGCTCCTGAGAGGCCAGAGTGGACCTCAGAGTCTCAGGGGTCCTCTCCAAGCACATGTGCATTGGCTTGGAAGTTCTGGGCCAGGCCTTGGCTCTGTGCTCCCCACTGTGCAGGGTGGCCAGTGAGTGAATCAGATGAAGGTTGTGGGGCAGAGCATGGCCCACAGTGACTTACCCTCCTGTTGGCTGTGGGCAAACAAAGTGGGACAACAGCCTGCCAGAGGGCCCAAAGGGACACAAGCACCAACAGGGCAGGATCCAGCCCTTCCACACCTAGGCTTGGACATAGGTCTAGGGGATCAGATGGTGCCAGGGCCCAGGCTATCCTGGTGACTAGACGAGGACCAGGCCACCAGGTAGGCAGAAATTAGAGATGAGACTGGGGGCTGGGGTGGAGTATGAGGTTTCCAACCAGGACAGAGCAGGGATGTGCCACGGGGAGCCCTGGGGTCACAGACCTTCCTGATAAGGGTGGAGCCCTAGTTGCCATACCCTAGAGAGGGACATGTGTGTGGCTGTTTAGCCCCTGCCCAACACATGCTCCCAGTAGTCCCTTACAGTGGTTGTGGCCCAGATCCACCTTACAAATGAGGTCCCTGGGGCTTGCAGGGGCCACCCCTCTGCTGGCCAGGGGCAGAGGCTGACCAGTGAGCAGGCTGATTGGCTGACTAATCACCTACTGGGCAAGAGGTGGGTGGGGCAGGGCTGCTGCTTGCCCTAGAGCCCTGGGGATAGGCAGAAGAGCACAAGGAGCACATGGGCACCGGAGGCAGAGGTGTTGGGGGAGGGCAGGAGAGGGCACCCCAGGGCCATCCTCCGGCCCGAAGTGCTTCCCCAGAGCCTCTGGGGAGGATTTTCATGTTTCAAGCAGAGAGGAAATTGCACCTCACCCTCGTCTGACGCGCAGAGGTCTCCCTCAAGGTATGTGGGCTGAGGTGGGCACCCACCAAGTACCCTGACTGGCCTTGTGGAGCCCTGTCTCACGGGACCAAGTTGAGAGGGCCTGGAGCTTTCAGGAGCCAGTTCAAGTCCCTCCGCTACCCTACCCTGGGGCAGTGTGATCACAGAAGCCAGCTAGGTGGCCCGGCCTAGGCTCACACAGGCGGCTGTATGCCAGTGGAGGCCTTGCCACTAGCTTTGTCTTGGGGACAGGACCCCCAAAATCTGCCTAAGCCTCTGGCCACCATCCACTGTGTTCCAGCCCCAAAGGCTTCCCAGACAAGGCATAGCTCCAGGACCCACAAGGGCATCGCAGGGCTGGAGCCTGTGAGACGATGCCAGGGAGGGCTCAGTGCTCCTACTACCCTAGAGCCTGGGAACCCTGCTTTGAGAAGCTTGCAGGCCTCAGCAGCACATGCGGCTGTGCCAGCCCATTCATCTCCCCACAGGGGCCAAGCACAGAGCAGGGGCACCAGCATGGGAGGATGAACCATGGCACTATGACTTGAGCTGCAGAGACGTCAAGGGCACAGAGTAATAATAAATTAACATGAGCTCCTTCCCTATGCCCTCTCCCCTCCCTGTCAGGGCTGAGCTGTATGACCTCGGGTGAATTTCCACCCGCTCTGGGCCTTGTGTTGGAGCTACACCAGGACCTCTGAGGCTTGGGGACACTCACTCTGAGCCTGTGGGGCCCACACTGCGCAGAGAGTGGTGGGCAGGCAACGCCCGCCAGCCTTCAGCTGGGGCTGCCCCTCTCTGTGGCTTAGGCAGATCCCAGGGGTATTTGTGGAGTGCAAGGGATGATGGCACAGGGAGGGGGTTCTGGGGTGCTGGGAAACCATTTCCTGGAAGCTTCTAAGGGGGTGCAAAGATGTGGAGCCGTCCTGACACCTTAGTTCCCCCATTTCTCCTATGAAATGGGAATGATAATCCTTAGGGGCTGAACTGGGGGAAATGACAGCCTGGTCCTCCGTGGCCACAGAAGCCCAACCTTGTCACTGCACCTCTCTGGGCCTCAGTTTATCCAAATGTACAGCAGGCTGGACCTGCAGCTTCTCTGCCACTCTGGCCTATCACCCAAGCCCAGATGGGTGTCCCCACCTCAAGCAGGGAGAGGGCTTGGATATTGGGGGAGGTGAGGCCAAACCCAGGCCCAAAATAGCCTGGGCTGGCAGGATGATGGAGGCAGTGCTGGGCTGGTTGGCGGGAGCCGGAAATTGATCACTCTGCGCCGGCCATGAATAAAACATCACCTACTCCATGTGGTTCATTGTTTGCTAGGGGGACAGGCCTCGTTTATTAGGGTGGCTTCTGCTCACAGCCTCAGCAGGATGGAGAAGACCCTGCCTTGGCCTCCCTTCTTCCTGTCCTGACCTGCCTCCTCAGTGCCTGGAGGACAAACCCCAGGGGAGATGGGCTGGCAGAACCCTGCCACACAGCTGGCAGCCCACCTACTCCTAAGGCCACCCTGACTTCCACTGCTCCTGCCTTTGCTGTGGCTCTGTCTACCTGCTGCGCCTCCCATTTGTCTGGGAGGACATCCTCCGCCCATCTCCAGACCCAGGGAAGTAGATCTTTTGGGAAGCTTTGCCTGCCTTCAACACAAGCCTGGGGTTGAGGCACCCTGCCTAACCCAAACACACTTAGTGCCTCCTGCCCCATGCCACAGCTGACTGCCTGGCCTAGGGGCCCTTCTCTGTGCTCCCCACAGCCCATTCTGGATGGCTCTAAAAAATGCAAGCCAAATTCAACCCACCCAGAGGAGCTAGCTATTTTTTACCCATCAAATAGTCAAAGCTCTAACAAGGGACTGAGAAAGGATATCCACTTGTCCCTGCTGGTCATCCCCTGTGGGGCTAGATTGTCAGAAATTACTGATCCCTAGATTCACTGGTAACTCTGGCTCACAGAGATCCTGGTACCTGAGCAAGGGTGCTGACCACAGCCTGTTTACACAGAGTGCCCACAACAGCATGTAGGAGTATAAAGCATGGACGGAGCTGTGAAAAGCCAGTAGCTCGGTCACACTCCACAGGAGACACAACATGCTCCATCTCTGACAAATGCTGGGCACATTGTCATAGCAATACTGTGTCTATTGGAGATCTCTGGAAGAGCACAAAAGAAATCCAGAAGTCATTTCTGGAGAGAACTGAGAGGCTTAGAGGGAGATGCCCAAACTCCAGTGCACCTATGAATTTTGGACCCTGTGCTCACAGTGTCCATGAAAATAGGGTAAAACGCACTAACCTATTGACCCAGGAATTTTTCACTGAAGCAAAAACCCTTTGGAAATAATCAGCATATGTGAAAGCTGTAACCTCGGGAAAGCAACAGGAACACTATTCTTATGGTTGGGTGTCAGAAATACCCCCATGCCCTGTGTCCAACACGTGCCCAGCAGGACCTGCAGCAGCCACAACATGGAAGACACTGGCAGTGTGGAAAGGCACCTGGAAGAGCCCGTATGCAGGAAAGGAGCCGGCAGGGGCTATTGCAGGGACACCACAAGCTTCCTTTCATTGCGCAGGGATGCTCACCACAGGCTGTGGGTTTGGTCTCTCCGATTTTGAACATTATTCTGGTGGGTAATTACCCTCAGGCTTGCTGCCCCACTAGAATTAATCAGGGAGACCGGGCACCTGCGCTTACCCTGTCACTGAGCTACGTGGGGGTTGGGGGGCTAGGCAAGTGCATGGCCCTGCAGGTGTCTGTGTTTGAATGTGTGTGTCTCTGTGTCTACACAGGTATGGGCATGTACGTCTCTGTGTGTGTGCGTGCAAGTGTCTGTATGTGTGTGTGTGTCTGCATCTGTGTATACCTGTGTATGTTCTTGTCCTTATCTGTCTGTGTCCACGTCTGTCTGTTTCTGTGTATGTCTATAAGTTTTGACAAATAAATTCATGAACTTGCCAACATACGCATACATTGGCAACACTATACAACCTTGTACTGATATATATATATAACCTCAGTTTATCAGTGTCTCATAGCTGTGTTTATGTCACCATATGACAGTGTCTTGCTGAGTGGCATTCATTATTGTTGTGTGTGTTTGTGTATCATCACAAGAATGCTGGAACTTAAATTAGAGCAAAGAACAAACATTTGTAAATTTCTTGTTAAACTTGGCAACAGTTGAAGTGAAGTCAGGAACATGTTAGTCCAAGTTTATGAGGTTAATGCCATAAAGAAAACAGCAGTGCACAAGTGGATGGAACATTTTTCTGAGGGGAGAGATAGGATCACTGATGAAGAGAGATCAGGGTGGCCAATAATGAGCAAAACTGATGAAAACACTGCAAAAATTTGTCAAATTGTGCATCAAAATCATTGGCTGACTGTGAAAAGCATAGCAGACCAATTCAACATCAACAGAGAAACTGAAAAATCTAAACTGAAAATCTTGGCCAATAACTCATAGCTCTTGCATTACAACAATGCACCAACTAACACAGCACTATCTGTTAGGAAGTTTTTAGCCAGTAAACAAATAACAGTATTGGAATACCCTCCCTACTCACTTGATCTGGCCCCCAGTGACTTTCTTCTTTACCCAGAGATAAAGGAAAATATTTTGACAATATTCAGGACATCAAGGAAAATATTAATACAAGGACAGCTCTGATGGCCATTCCAGAAAAAGAGTTCCAAAATTGCTTTGAAGGGTGGACTAGGCACTGGTGTGGGTGTATAGCTTCCCAAGGAGAAAACTTCAAAGGTGATCAGAGTGATATTCAGCAATGAGGTTTGTAGCACTTTTTCTAGAAAGAGTTCGTGAACTTCATTGTCAGACTTCCTATGTCTTTGTCTGTGTGTATGTGTGTGCCCCTGTGTGTGCTGATGTGTGTCTGTCCGCGTGTGTGTGTTGGTCTCTGGTTTGTTCATGTGTGTCTGTGTGTCTAGGTCTGTATCCATGTATGTACCCACATGCCTCCGTGTCTGTTTGTGTGCACCTGGGTGTATCTATGTGTCCATGCATCCGTGTGTGCATGTCCTCCCTGCTGGCTCCCCTAGGACAAAGCCACCTCTGGTCACCAGCGTCCCCCGCAGAAGCTGTCGCTCAGGGAAGGAGCCAGCTCAGGCCTCTCCATCAGCCCACCCTCAAGGCCACCCTGCTTGGAGCTGGCCATAGACTTGAGTTAGCTGCCACCTCTCTGGGCTCTGGACAGGGAGCTCCCTGCCTGCCCCACTGCCCCACCTTGCCTCCCTGAGCCTCAGGAGCACATGCCCATCTCAGCCCCCGCAGAGAGACCACCCAGCTGGTGTGCACAGCCCCTCCTCCCACAGGCAGGGCCTACCCAGTGCCTCCACTACTCAGCATGGCAGAACCTGAGGTCCCGCCTGCCCTCTCTGCTGTGGGACCACAGACTTCGGGCTTCCCCAGGACCAGAGTAGGCGTGTTCGATTTGACCCCTTAGATCCCATTTGAAGCTCCCATGTTCGGAGTTTCTGGGAAAGAAAAGGAAAAGGAGCTGGGCCCTGGCTGGGGTTGGAGACAAGCACAGCAAGGGACAGATGCCATGTGGTCTCCGGCAAGTGGCTCAGCCTCCCTTGGCTGTCTATGCTGAAATTTGCAGCGGGCAGTGGGACCTCATGAGCCCACAAACTGGGCCTTTTGGGGTCTTTTGGAGCCATGGGTGGCTAAAGTCCCAGCAGGGAGGCCAGGCCCAACCACAGACCCTAGGCAGACCATATGAGCCCCCAGAACATGCAGGAGTTAGGAAGTAAGCCCGGTCATTGTGACCTGGGAGGCTCTGGGTCTGTGGGAACAGGATGGAGAGGAGTCCCAGTCTGACTCAGACTCCCTAACCACTGCTGGAAGGCTTAGCTGGCTGAGCAGGTCCTCTCTGCCCCAGAGGCTGTAGGGCCAAGGGCTCCCTCTCAGCCTCCCCAGCTGCTAAGCGGGCAAGTGCCCCAGTCCAGGCCTCTGATCCAAGGGGCATCTGCTAGGGCCAGGGAGCAGGGAGCCCCATCTTCTTGGGCATGTGTAGGCAGGGGGACAATACTGGGGAGGAGGGGAGCAGGAACTGACACTTCACGATGCCCTGCAGTGCTTGCAGCAGAGGTGACATGAAGTGATACTGAGAGATGTGACGTCATCAGAGCCATCCTTGAAGCCGGTGTCTGTTACTGTGGAAGAAACCTGACCATCCTCATCCTCAGGGAGCTCATGATTATGGCAAGGAAAGAGACCTAGAGCCCGAAAATCCTGGTCTGCGCAGCAAGAATGCAGCCACAGGTGAGTTGGGCAGGGTCTGGCCAGGAAACAGAAGCCCCTAGGCCTCTCCACATCTGGGGATCTGCCTACTGGGTGGGGAAGCTCCGAGACCTGAACAGGGCTGAGGTGGAATCAAGAATCAGCCAGACCTGAAAGCCCAGGGAGCTGGCAGCCAGGCTCAGCTCCATGGGCATTTTAGCACTGTTTGTCTCCCCAGAGAACCTGGGCTCCGGCGTGAGGCAGGTCACTGTAGCAGACAGTCAGCACCTGTCGAATGGGTAGTTTAGCACCTCAGGACCCCTGGGGTGTGACCAAGGGGACATCAAGGACCCAGGACTACAGAACACACAGGGTTGGGCAACTGCCTACACAGAGGATCAGACTTCAGGTCTGGGAGGAGGAATCGTGTGAGCTTGTTCCCAGGCCATTCCCACCCCCCCAAACTTGGCAGGAACTTTGGGAAGGCCCAACCCCATGGGAAACCTCAGTTTCTCCACCTACACAGTGAGGCATGGTGAATACCACAGTCTCAGGGGCAGTCATGGGGTCCCACAATGGCCACCATCCCAGCCACCTTGGCCAGGCCAGGGGACAGACGGATGGATCATCTCAGTGTTTATCCAGTGCACACAGCAGTGCAGCAGAGGTAGGAGGGGGTGCCTGCTGAGTGTAGCTAGGGCCCCTGGAGGAAAGAAAAACAAATGCCACAGTCTCAATCAATGCCCAGTGCCAGCAGGGTGGAAGTGGCCGCCAGCCACCCACACAGGCGCTGGTGTCTTTCAGTCAACCTAAGGGTGCAGAGGGTTCAGGCAGCTCCACCAGGCAGGGGAGGGATTTGCTGTCTCTCTTTGGAAGGGGAAGGAGATGACAAAGAGCCCTCCCAAGGCACACCCTGAAGAGGCTGCTTGGGAGCTCCAATCACATCTGAGTCATCACCCAGTGGGTGGGCTGGGGGAGGGGAGCTGGGTCAGGACCTCGGCCTGGAAGGTCCAGGAAAGGAAACAAGAACCTCAGCCACCAGGAAGCACAACCAGCAGTTGCACTCCTAAGTCTCTGCCCAAAAGAACTGAAGCAGGTGTTCAAGCAAAACACATACATGAATGTGAATTACGCTATTCACAACAGCCTAATGTCCATCACCAGATGGATATTACCACTCAAAGGAACATCACTCATCCACAAGAAGGAATGAAATCTGGACATGCGCTGCAACAGGGGTGAGCCCTGTGGATACTACACAGGGTGTAAGGAGCCATTTGCAAAGGAGAGATGCTCCACGTGTCCAACATAAAACGTCCAGAATCAGCAAATCCACAGACACAAAGAGCTGGAGGAGGGGAGGCCTTGGCTGCTCCTCACTTTCGCTGTATTTTCTTTTAGGGCTTGAGAATTGTGGTTGATGACACAACATTGTGAATGTAAAAGATGGCACTGAATTTGTACACATTAAAAAGGGCAATTCTGGCGGTGCCCATAGCTCAGCAGCTAGGGTGCCAGCCACATACACAAAGGCTGGCGGGTTCAAACCTGGCCCAGGCCAGCTAAACAACAATGACAACTGCAACCAAAAAATAACCGGGCATTGTGACGGGCGCCTATAGTCCCAGCTACTTGGGAGACTAAGGCAAGAGAATGGCTTAAGTCCCAGAGTTTGAGGTTGCTCTGAGCTGTGATGCCACTGCACTCTACCGAGGGCAACATAGTGAGACTCTGTCTCAAAAAAATAAATAAATAAATAAATAAATAAGGCAATTCTACCATATGTGAAGTTTACATCACTGTAAAGGGGGAAAAGTCAGCAGGGACACAGTAGGACCACAGCAGTAACAGCTATATAGAGACGTGGCCAGAGGCCAGGCCTGGACCTAGACCAGTCTGCCTGGGGACTAGAGCGGCGCCCACCCCAGGGTGGCTGTGCAGGTGCAGCCCTGGCAGTAGGAACTCAGAAGCAGGGTGCCCACAGGGCTGCTGCATTCTTGTCATTCCCCCCCCTTCCCCCCTGCAGGGCCTCTCCTCTGCAGTACATCCCTGTAGAGCAGCCTGGCTAACAAGGGTGGGCATGGGTCCTCAGCCATCCTAGGCCACATCTGCACACGGCCCCCATGGTGCCAAGAGCAGAGCCCAAGGTGGGTGGGCTGGTCCCTGCCCTGGGTGAGCTCCTCACCCACTATCTGGGAAGGGGCTAAACCAGCCCTCTGGGAAGCTAGTGAAGCTCCCTGTACCTGCAGCCTCAGGGGACCACTGAGCAAACAACCAACCCACTGACACCACCTGTCAGAGGGAGGTGGGAGGGTGCATCAAGGTGATTAAGTCAACAGACAAGGGTTTGAAACCCAGCTGCCTCACTTCCCAGCCCTCCACTCTCAGGCCCTAGTTGCTGAGCTGGCCTCTCTGGACCTCAGTTTACCCACCCATAAAATATGGGTAATAATGGTAACTACTACATAGGGTATCATGAAGATGGAATGAGCCCACACTAACAGCACGGGGCTCTCAGGCAGGCCCTGCCAGCGTGGGTCACTGTCACCTCTAATCTGTGCAGCATAGGGCCTGGAGGGAAGGCAAGATGGGGTACCCGGATGATGGGGGCACCTGTCCCACCCCTGAGACTGCTGATGGGGGAGGGGCCCTACAGGTTCACTTGCACACTCACACACACATACACACACCACACTCTCACACACATTCTCATTCACATTCTTACACTCACACACTTACACATATCACACCTGTACACATTCTACTCACGCACACTTGCTCACTCTCATATTCACACATACACATACATATACTCACTTTCACACTCACACATTCTCACACACTTCCCCACAGACTCCCACACAGAGAAACAGCCACCCCGAGAGGGAGGGATACAGTGTGGCCATGCGCCGGGGTAGACTTAGCCCTGCCAGCCACACTTTATAAATTTTGCATCATCTAGGCTATGAATAGCTCCCTCCACAGTAAGACAGACAGTTCAAAGGGAGGAGAAGGGCCCAAGGCGGAAGGGGGAGCATGAGATGCACCCCAAATCCCTAGCCGGTTCCGGAGACATCTGTCTCAGGTGGACAGCGGGCAAGACGAGGATCCTGAAGATGAGAAGGGTCTCCTAGGACCAGGGCATTCCCAAGGCCGGCAGGTGAGGCTGCACGGGGCCCCATAGCACTCTGGCAGCCCGGACAGTGCTTCCAAGACTAGCCCCCAGAAGGCTGTGGTGGGGGTGGGAGCAGGGCACTGGGAGCCTGGAGCCTGGAGCAGCATCTGTACCCACCTAGGGAATCCCCCGGCCTCTGGAGATGGGGCTGCTCTGTTTCTTAAATGGGCACTCTGAGGCCTGGGAAGTTCACTCTTTCTTCAGAGGTGGCCCACACCGGCCTGGGCCTGGAAGGAAGGCCCATGTGACCCAGGTAAGCTGGCGAGGAAGGTGATAGTAAATGAGGTCCCGCTGGTGTGGGCAGGGGGCTCAGGGAGGCTGTGGCAACTTTTGCAGCTACCAAGGCTGAAGAGCCCAGGTTCCAGTCCCAGCTCCACCTCTTCCTGACCAGGCAACTCCAGGCAGGACACAGAACCTTCTGTGCCTCAGCTTCCCCAATAATGAATGTAAATGATGAAGCACCCCCTTGCTGGGCGGGGGAAAGGGTGCAGCCTCTGGTCTTGCTGCTCACCAGCTCAGTTTTCCCGTCTGCAGAATGGGCTGTTAGTGGCCCCTGTCCTGCCTGGCTGTGAGGAGCAGGTGGAAAGCATACGGGCCACATAAGCGTCGTCGTCATGGCTGGCTTTTTGATCAGGGAAATGTGAAGGGGTCCCTGGCCTGTAAACAAAGAGAGTCACTGCTGGGACGACCCGCTCGCCACCAAGGGAGCACTCCAAGGGAACTGAGGCACACATCTCACCCATGCCAGGATGTCCAGCCCTAGCTGAGGCCTGCAGAGCAGGTGACCACACCAGGGAGCTCAGTGAGGGGATACTAAGATACCCACACAGCCAGTGTGTGGACACCAGGCAGTTAGTCCCACTGGCTTGTCTTTCGGCCCTGCTGTCGTCTCTAGAATAACTGAGGTGACCTAGCCTCATCCCCATGGCTCTGCAGGGCACCATAGGAAACTGGGCCTCAGTTTTCCCCACAGTGCAGGGCTCAGGGCACAAATTGTCTAATCTCTGGCCTTTCCACTTGCTAGCTATAAAAGTGCATCC
Source organism: Loris lydekkerianus (assembly GCA_963574355.1). Classification (NCBI taxonomy): domain Eukaryota; kingdom Metazoa; phylum Chordata; class Mammalia; order Primates; family Lorisidae; genus Loris; species Loris lydekkerianus. The sequence goes on along the minus strand of CAUYPK010109841.1, from coordinate 5,295 downwards.
TGAACCCTCTTGGCACCTGTTTTTCTCTCTGTGAAATGAGACAGTCACAGCTCCTGCCTCCCAGGCAAAGTCCTTAGGCTAGCACCTGGCCCTTAGTGAGCACTCAGGAAGTGACAGATGAGCTGTTGCCATTGTTACAGTCACTATAAAGTGAGCTCTTTCAGAGCCCAGACTGGAGCACAGGGAGTTCCCAGGGGCCTGGGCAGCTGCAGGAACCCACCGGCTTTCAGAGCAGACAGGTCTGGAGTCCATCAGCCACCACCTGTTGGACCTACCTCCATGGGATCTTTTCTCTTTCCTCTGGCTGGGTCAGAGGGGACCCCAGGAAGGCAAAGATTCAGGAAATGAACTGTTCCAAAGGGGAAAGATAGCTGGGCCAGCCCCTCTGAGCCTGCCTCCTCAAATTCCTGGCACAGCAGTTGAGCCAGGACTCAGAGTCCTGATTGTCATCATTTCATGGTTCTGCCCCTCACTGACCTTAAGCAGGTTGTGTTGCCCCTCTGTTCCCCAACAACCCATCTTCAAGACTGGGTGACAGTAGCCCTACATCAGAGGTGCTTGTAGAAATTCAATGCCATGGTGTCACACAGGCAGTTGGCCTGGTCCCTACCAGGCTCAATGTCCACCTCCAGAGGCCAATCAGCTTAGCCTGGATGCTGGAGTCAGACATTCCTGGGGCCACATCTTGACTCACTATTTGTTCTTAAGCCACTGCACCTTTCTGTGCCTTGGTTTCCTCATCTGTGCACCACACTAACCCCTACTTGGTATGTCATGAGGATCGAAGGAGGTAAACCCAGGAAAGCACTCAGCAAACAATGCTGTTCCTGTTGCTGCTGCTGCTATTGTTAGCCCCGCCGTCCAGGAGATGCCAGCAGCCCATATGTGCCTTCCTTTCCAGGTGGCAAGGAGCAGTTGAGGGATGTGCCTCCCTCATTCCCTTCTGAGCAAGACCAACACGTAACAACCACATCAGAAGAGAGAAGGTTCTGAGACCTCTGGAGAGCTTGGTGGCACAACCAGGGCAGAGCAGGGATGGGAACATGTGACTCCTATAAAGGAGGCCCTGGCTGGGCACATGATGTGCCTCCTGGAGACCCTCTCTTACTGCCTGTACCTGGGAAGCTCCACGCAGGTCAGGCCCTCGCTGCCTCCCCAGGCTCACATGACACACGGCTGTGTGGGGGTCTGGGAGTCACTGACTCACCTAGGAACTTCTGACCCACTAAGTCTCAGGGTCAAAGCTCGTTGGCCTGGGGCAGGTGCATGACCTTGCCCATTCTGAGCCTCAGCTAGTAACACAGAGCTGTCAAGGCCTCTGTGAACACCCTTGGTGAAGGGTGAGTGAAGAATCAATTGTATCCCCTCTCCCTTGTAGCCACAGGACACTTTACAAAGCCCTCCAGAGTCGATTTGCCACATTCCTCCTCTGTGACCTCCTTTCTCTGTTGGGGCAAAGCTTCTGTGGACTTTTAGTACTTTGGATGCACCCCTATCTGACTGCGTCTGCCTCCTCCATCCAACCAGAGGCACCTGGGCCGGCCCCTCTGAGCCTGACTCCTCACATTCCTGGCACGGCAGCTGAGCCAGGACACAGAGTCCTGACTGCTCATGACCAGTTCATGGTTCTGCCCCTAACTGGCTCAAAACCCAAGTCAGACTTCCCGTGACCCCAGCAACACCCAATATAAGGCCTGGCATACTGGAGGACCTCAGAATGCGTTTACTTATTGAATGCAAGATTGCTTTTCACCATGTGTAAATTGCAAATATGGCCCCAAATTCTTTGCAGCTACTTCCATTAAATGGGGACTCTACCTCCCCTCTCTTGAGTCACGTGATTGCAGTGCCAGTAAGGTAAGGCACTGGTGCTGCTCCAGTTCTAAGTCTAGCCCTCCAGGGGGTTTTGTAGCTTCCATTCTTGTGCTGGGGACTCTTCTGCTACCCCGTGAATTAGCCTGGGCTCATCTGCTGGAGAGTGCGAGGCTTCTTAGGGAGCAAGGCCCAGCCTAGGTCACAGACAGTGAGAGCAGCTGAGCCCAACCCAAATTTCCAACCTCCAAAACTGTGAGCTAAATAAAGTTACTGTTTTGCAGCCCCAAGTTTAGGGGGTGTTTGTTCACCTCCTAAACTGGTGGATATACTCCATATTCACATCTCACTGGGAGGAGACTGAGGTTTCAATGGGCAAAACGCAAGGCCTTGCATCCAGCTGGAGCTGCAGCATGAATGAAAAGTGCATACTCAGGAGACAGGTAGCTCTGACAGTCTCTGCCAGCACTTTGGCCTGCATCATTAAAAGCATCATTAATAAAGACATATTGTTGCAGACAAAGCTCATGCCAAGGGTGCCATCTAATTGCTACTGACGTTTTTGCACTGGCTCCTCACTGACCAAGCTGGCAGCCTTGACCCCACCAGAGAGAACGTGAAAGGGCCAGCCTCTTCCTTTCCCCTGCCAGGGAAGTCAGTGTGCACCAGACGGGGGTGGAGGGGCCAGCAGGGCTCAGGGGCAACTCAGCCGCAGACACGCCAGGCTGCCTCTGCAATGGTTGTTCCTTCTGCCTGGTGCACTGTTCCCACTTTCCCTGCTAGACTGTGTCCAACTCATATGCAACCCTCAGAGGTAATTTCTTTTTGGTCTCTGCTCTCTCTGCCCCCTGGATCCAGGTAGAATCCACCTCCTTTGAGAGGCTTCTTAGACGATTCTTCTTGGTGCCGGAGCCCTCCCTCAGCTTTCCCCGTGAGTGCCTCTTACGGATGCCATTGTGATGATGCGTTTCTCTGATGTCTGTTGCCCTCCCCCCCTCCCCCCAGCCTGAGTTCCACAGGCAGGTCATGTTCATAGAGCAGAGTCGTGGCAGGGCTCAGTAGATACTTGTCAGATGAGCACATGATTAAATGAATGAACAGCTGAACAAATGAGTTCGGTCTCTTAGAGCCTCCTAAACCCTTTACGCAGGAGTGGAGGTCTCCAAGGGAAGGGGGGGTTAAGGCGCCTGGGTAGAGAATGGGAGCCACAGACAAGCCACAGATGAGTCAGGGCTGCCAGCAACACCAGTGAGGGCATTTGAAATGCAGCCTCCCTGGGGCTCTCCTGGGCTCAGACCTGTCCTCTGTCCTGTCCCACGTGTAAGCCCTTATGCCAGTGACTTATCTTTCTGTGCCTTAGTTTCCCAACCAGAGATGAAGACGGCAATGACTGCTTGGGCAATAACTGGGGAGATGCACCGCGCGTTGGCAGAGAAAGTGCTTAGACCAGAGGTAACCACACTGATGTTAGTCTTGTTTTGAGCATTCACCACGGTAGAGGCTGAGCTCAGGCCTGCCCCATGAGCCAGTGCTATGATATGCATTTTGTAGATGAGGAAACTGAGGCACAGAGAGGTAAAGCAACTGGCCCAAAGTTATACAGCCTGTAAGAGGCAAAATCCAAGTGCTCCCGCTCGGCCCCCAGCACTTAATGCAGCCCTGGCCACATCAGCATCCTCTGAGCCTCAGTTTCTCACACTCCAGTCTTGGTTTTTTGTCCCCCTCTAACTCTGTTGCAAGACCACAGGGATACCGAGGAAGCATGAGCCCCATAGGGCCTGTGTCCATCTCGCTGATTACACAGCCGCCAGCACCACTTTCCACTACAGCCAGCGATGTGGCAAATGTACCCAACCCATGTCGCCATTGACTTGCCTGAGTTGTGGGCTGGGCCATGGGCTGCAGAAGAGGCCACAAGGGCTCCAGGCCAGGGGAGCCAGAGCACTTCCACCCCACAGCCAGAGGGACAACCACCTGAGCGCCCAGCTGGGCATCTGTAAGAGGTTGTCTGACTCAGACCCCACGCTCTCAGGAGAATTCACTCAGTGCTCTGCAGTAGGAGGCTTCAGTGGCCCCCACACCCCCAGGAGGGATCTGTGTATAAATCAGAGCCAGAGGGTCATGGAAGACACTGGGGAGGGGGCTGAGCTTTCTGCAGAGCTCAGGGTGACTCTAAGAACCATAGGCCATGAGCACAGTGGTGGGCCCTCACAGGGTGAGTTCCTTCCACCTCCCCCAGGAAGGCACTGGATGCCATCCAGCCTTCCTCACCACCCCTACACATACTTGCCTCCTCCCCTCCCCCCACACACAACATCTGGCTCTTCTCTCCCTATCTGTCAGCCCCTCAGCAGACATCTTCCCTCTCCCCTCCAACAGCACCCAAACCTGCTGGAGGCAGAGGACCCAGCCTCCAGAGCTGTCTGACTATTGCAGCAGCCTCCAACCACCTGTTTAAACTTAAACTAGTTAAAGTGACCTCTAATGAAAACTCAGTTCCTCAGTGGTACTTGCCACATTCCGAGTTCTCAAGAGATCCCACGACTGCTGGCTGCTAAGTGGCACAGCATGGACCTAGAGCATTCCCACCAACACAGAGTCCCCCCAGACAGCCCAGCTGAGGAGGATGGATCTGGCAGGTGCAAACCAGTCTAGGAATCCTATCCCCATTGTCAGTGGGAAGGTGGGGGGTCTTGCCTCCTGACCTATCCCTTGGTGAGACATCATGGAGGCTGGGGGGATGGCCCCCTGGTACAAAGAGACAGATGTGGGAGGAGCAGATTCTTAACACAGTGGCTGCTCCCTTTGCCTATAGCCTCTGAAGACCATGAAGGAATGCAAGGACTGGAACTGGGGCAACTGCCTTGCAGCTGTAAGGCAGAAAGCCACACACAGAGGGATGGAAGGCACCTGAGTCTGCACCAAGCTGAGATTCGCTGCTTCTGAAGCTGCCCTCATATAAGATAATCAAACGCCTTTAGAATTAAAACCATCACAGTGGAGTTGAACACTCTGTAACAGGAAAACTACAAAACAATACCCACGTTCAGCTCTCAGGCCTTTGAGTAAGCTGTTCCCCTTAGTGTAACACCCCCTTTCTCATCTCTGGCTAAAGCCTGCCCATGTTTGGGGGTCCAGATCAAAGGCTACCTTCCACACCATGCCTTCTTTAAACGTCCCTCTCAGATCTGGAAGTGACCAGTCCTTCCTCTGAGCAAGAATGTGACCCTGTCTTCCAGCCCCAGGCACCAGTGAGGGCTGGGTCTACACTTCAGGCCCTAGAAATGCATCTGGAAGGTAGCAGAGGTACAGTTCATAACTGATGAATACAAGAGTAGATACTTTTTTTTTTTTTTTTTTTTATTATTATTATTATTAGTATTTTATTATTATTATAGATAAAAATATGCACCATAGATGTGGCCCAACCCATCACCCTCCCTCCACCCAAACCTCCCCCCTCCCTTCCCCTTCCTTGGTCCT
>CAUYPK010109839.1:0-51282 GCA_963574355.1 Loris lydekkerianus | reverse complement strand
CCTGAGCAGCTGGTCAGGGTGGCAGCTCTCAGTCCCAGATGAAGCTCCTGACCCGAGCTGGGGCAGAGGGCTCACACGTTGTGGGTCCTCTTGGTGAGCTGGGGCTCCTCATCCACCAGCTTGGACTTGAGGTGCTCCTTGAGGCCAGGATGTCTCCAAGCCACTTGGTGATTGTCTGCTTCTCACAGACCCAAATTTCCTGTGCAACCTGCTGAATGAGTCTGAAGTCATGGCTGACCAGCATCATACCACCCTTGAACTCATTGATAGCATCTGCCAGTGCGTCAATGGTCTCAATATCCAGGTGATTGGTCGGCTCATCCAGGAAGAGCATGTGGGAGTTCTGCCAGGCCAGCCAGGCCAGCCACACTCGGCACTTCTGCCCAGCTTACAGGCTCTGGCTCACCTGTTGTTTTCCAGTGAGACCGTATCACCCAATGATCTTTCTCATTGATCTCTGCCTAGCACTTCATTATGTACTCCAAAGGGGAAAGGTCTAAGTCCAGCTGCTCTTGTAAATGCTGATGGTAAAGCCCTATTTTGACATGAGAATGTTTTCAGATCATTCCATCTGTGGGTAGTAGCTCTCCAGTTAGCAGCTTCAGAAGAACTGACTTTCTTGCTCCACTGGACCTTACCAGAGCCACTCGTGTGTCAAGGTCAATACCAAATTCCAGATTATTGTAGATACAAGTCCCATCCTTTGTATACTTGAAGCTCACATTTTGCACCATAATGACAGGTGGAGGGATCTTACCACATGGTGGGAAATAAAATGACAGTGTCTTGTCACTCACAACCCTTTCTGTCAGTCCTGATGCCATCATTTTCTGTAATGTCTTCTCCTTGCTCTGGGCCTGCTGGGCCAGTTTGGCACTGCCATGACCAAACCTAGCAATGTAGTTTTTCATGTGTATGATCTGATCTTGCTCCCAGTGAAATCTCTTCATTTGGTTCTCCTCCACCTCCAGCCGTGTCTTCACATACTGATTGTAATTACTCGTAATTACTCAGAAAATCCTAGGAATGGGAGACAAGGACCAGGATGTGCTTAAAAGTTTTTAGTTCTTCCAACCATACACAAGCATCTAGGTCCGGGTGATTGGTGGGCACATCCAGGAGCAGCATGAAGAGCCGAATAAAAAGGGCTCTGGCAAGGGCAACTCTCATCCTCCAGACCCCACTGAAGTCTTTTAGTTTCTTGCGCTGCATGGCAGATGTGAAACCCAGTCCATGTAAGATCCGTGAGGCCCTCATCTCCACCTTGTTGGCATCCAGTTCCTCCAGGCACTCATAGAGCTCCATGAGCTTCTCGCACTCAGCATCCTCATGAGCCAGCTGCTCAGCCTCCCTCTCCAGAATAGCCTGCTCTGTGTCAACTTCCATCATATACTGCAAGGGAGTCTTGTCACTAGGGGGCATCTCTCGAGTCAGATGGTAGATGTCAATGTGCTCAGGGATGGGTACTTCACGTTTCCCAATAGCAGACAGCAGCATGGACTTGCCAATTCCATTTAAGCCAATGAGGCCATAACAACGGCCTGAGTTTAATTCCAGTTTGGTGTCACTAAGCAGTTCTTGACCATGAAAGGTAAGTGAGAGGTTGATAATGTGGACATCAGTACTGTTGGGGTGAGAGGCAAGGACACCAGTGACAGCTCAAGCAGCAGCTTTCTTCATCTCAAAGTCCTCTTGCTCCTTGGTCAGCAGATCCACTTCTGTGGTCTCTGCCATTGGCCTCATTTTTCTCCTCTGCCACCTGTGGTTCTGTTACCACATCTCCGTTTTCTTCATGTCCCTTTCTGGGTCGCTGTCAAGCTTTGGCAGCTTCCTTCTTTTTGGCTGCCTTCTTCTTGGCCAGGTCAGAGGGCATGGTGATGAACCACAGGGGTACGTTACTCTTCTTTCAGGGAGCTGGGCCTCGCCGCTTGGCCTCTGTCACAACAGAGCTGTTTCTTCCATTGCCTGGGTTCTTACATTTGTCCTTACTTTCCCTGGATCTCACCTTCACCCTAAACTTGAGCCTGATCCTGTTCCTTGGCCTAGCTTTGCCCTCACACTGGCCCCCAGCCTCACCTAATATTCATGCTAACCCTGACCTTCACCATGACCCTTAGCCTACCTTACTATGGCACTTGCTCTTACCCAAATCATGGCCACAGACATGCTGCCTTTCTTGCTATGGCACTGACCCTGGACATTATCCTCATCTGGATATTAGCTCTGGCCAGGTTTGAATCAAATTTAGTGTAAGGGTGAAAGTCAAGGTAAGGGTCACTGTTAGGGTCACACCTTACACTAAAGGGGTAAGATCAGGGCCAGAGTAATGAGGGCCAGAGTAAGAGTGAAAGCAAGTGTCCAATTCAGGGAAAAGGTTTGTGTCAGGTTAAAGATCAAGAGGAAATAGAGGTCAGGGCCATGGCCAATGTCAGAATCAATTCAAGGTCAAAATGATTATGAGGATTTCGTAGGGTTAGGTTCAAAGTCAAGAAGAATATAAATATTAGGATCATGATAAGGTTAAAGTCAGGCTGATGATACATTAGAAGGTCAGTGACAGGGCAAGGGTCACAGTTATTAACAAGAACAAGTTTAAGATAGAGTCAGGGTCAGGATGATGGTCACTGTCAGAGTGAGGTAAGATTGAGAATTACATTCCCATTGATGGTAAATGTCCAGTTCTTGTAGAATTCAGGCCAGCTGTAGGATCAAGGTGAGGGTGAGGCTATGGCTATTTTTTTTTTAATTAATTTTATTTTTGGGGGGTCGGAGTCTCACTATGTCACCCTGGGTAGAGTGCTACAGCATCACAGCTCACAGCAACCTCAAACTCTAGGGCTTAAGCAATTATCTTGACTCAGCCTCCCAAGTAGATGGGCTACAGGAACCCACCACAACGCCCGGCTATTTTTTTGTTGTAGTTGTTATTGTTGTTTGGCAGGTCCGGGCTGTATTCGAACCCACCAGCTCTGGTGTATGAGGTTGGGACTACAGGCTCCTGCCACAATGCCCTGCTATTTTCTGGTTGTAGTTGTTGTTTGGCAGGCTCAGGCTCCATTCGAACCTTCCAGCTCCCCGTGTACGTGGCTGGCGCCCATACTGAGCTACAGGTGCTGAGCCAAGGCTGTTCTTTAGAATTAGGGTATAAGTTTCAGGGTCAAGATGAATGTGCGAATAATGTCAGGATGAGCATAAAGCTGTCAAGTTCAAGGTTAATTCAAAGTTAAAATGAGTGTATCAGTTTTCTGCTGCCTTAACGAATTACTACAAAGTAAGTGGTTTAAAACAACACAACACTTATTATACAGGGTAGCCATAAAATTCGTGTGCAATTTTTTTTTTTTTTTTGAGAGAGAGTATTACTTTGTCGCCCTTGGTAGAGTACCATGGCGTCACAGCTCACAGCAACCTCAAACTCTCGGGCTCAAGCAATTCCTTGCCTCAGCCTCCCAAGTAGCTGGGACTATAGGTGCCCGCCACCACACCTGGCTAGTTTTAAACAATGTCTCGTTCTGGCTCTGGGTAGTCTCGAACTCCTGAGCTCAGGAAATCCACCCACCACAGCCACCCAGAGTGCTAGGATTACTGGTGTGAGCCACAGCGCCTGGCCTACCATTTCTCTCTTCAGTGAATGCCTCAAACATCTCCTGGTGCTTAAACCTGCCTCTGCCAGAAAGCCTTGCTTGACCTCTCCATGCCCACGCACCCCAGCCTAGTGGCATACCCTCTTATAAACTTTTGGGCCTGGATCTACCTTATCATGGGAGCCCCTTTGAGGCAGGTCAGAGCCTAGACTGATCCCCAGCATGTGCCACATACTCAGTAAATACTTCCTAATGGACTGAAGGAATGACTCCCCATTAACTCCCCTGCTGTATCTGCTACACAGTCTGAGGCAGCACAAGAGCCAGCACACCAGACACATGCTCTCTGTAAGGTGGGCATGGTTCTCCAATAGTCAAGCCCACACCCTTGGGAAACGCTGGGGATGTCCAGTGGGGTCTGCTTACAAGAAGCACTCCTGCTCTGAGGTTCTAGGAGCTACATAAGCATCCCAGACACATGGTACTCATCCACACCCATCACAGGTTTTGAGAGTTGCTGATGTAGCTGGCTACCAAGCTGCATGATGCAGCCCACAGCCTTACAGACAGAGCCCCAAGCAGCTGAGATCTCCCAACATGAGACGCAGACCTATCCAAAGCAGCTCCAACACCTCACTCCAGGGCAAGGCTCCCTCAAGCCAACTGTGGAGCTTCATTTCCAGGGGCACAGTCCTTAAACAGTCAAGCCTCAATAGTTCCGAGACTTCTCTAAGCCTTCTACTGTACTTTCTGGGAAAGACCTGCAAACCACCCCCAAATCTCAAACCTGTGGGCATTGTCAACCATACTCCACCCACCCACCCCCAAAAGAGTCAAAGCCTTCCATGCCCAGAAACACATGCCTCTGACCATGCAGAGATACCACATCTTAGGATCTAACCCCTGCATGTATCAGCTTAGAGTCCAGTGGTTCTCAACCTTCCTAATGCCATGACCCTTTAATACAGTTCCTCATGTTGTGGTGACCCCCAACCACAAAATTATTTTTGTTGCTACTTCATAACTGTAATTTTGCTACTGTTATGAATCATAATGTAAATATCAGATATGCAGGAGACCCCCAAAGGGGCCGCAACTGGCAAGTTGAGAACCGGGGCTCAGACTACCTCCTCACCGAGCCCAGAGGATTCCCACCTGGGACCACCACTTTTATTCCACCTGACCCTCACCCAGCTCAAAAACATCATGGTGAAGAACACCAAACAACTCAGAATATCTCAACCATGGAAGACACCCTCGATCTAGAGCTGCCATCAGGGAGAAAAGAAACCTCATAGCTCAGAGACCTCAGGGCATAGCAGAAATCCAAGACCCATGTTATCCCATGCCCACCACAAGGGTCTCACCACAGATCAATAGTCTGGTCATAGTGGCAGGCACCATACAGGAGTTCAGGGGGTTGGTACCACCTATGAGGAAATGGGCTAGTGGTCACAGCCAAGCCACTGGGCTGAGAGAAGGATGCCCCAGGTTACCTCAGCTCTACACCAGCCTCACAAGCAATGTCTGGACAGACAGCCCAGAAGCATCTTTTCCCCAGAGAGAGAGCTGGAAGAGAATCAGACTCCCTACCTGGTGGCCACCTGGTGTATGTAGAGGTGGCTGCCATATGGGGAAAACTCCACTCACTATCTTGAGCTGGACTAAGGTGCTGACGTGCAGGCTGGCAGATTTCAGGTCCTGGGAGTATCAAAGGAGGAATCAGTCCCCTAAATCTCACTTAGGACCTTGGCAGGCTGACCACTCAGGCCAGCCCCAGTCCCCACTGCCTCCAGGGCTACACCCCAGCAGCTTACCTGAAAGCCTTGATCACCTCTGATCCCCCTCTGATCACACCTTCTTCAAGAACTAGCCCCATCCTCAAGCTGAGTCAGCCCCCTAGACCCACCTATGGCCCAAGCTGGAACTGAGTCCAAAGGATCACAGAGACCTGATGTTATCACTTTACAGGGAGTTAAGTATGTTCCCTATGATGACACAGATAAGAGAGAGAGGGAGGCCAAGGCAGGTGGATTGCCTGGGCTCAGGAGTTTGTGACCAGCCTGAGCAAGAGCAAGACCCTGTCTCTAAAAAATAGCCAGGTTTTGTGGTGGGTGCCTGTAGTCCCAGCTACTCAGGAGACTGGTACACGAGAATCACTTGAGCCTAAGAGTTTAAGGTTGCTATGAGCCATGATGCCATGGCATTCTACCCAGGGCAACAAAATGAGTAAGACTCTGTCTCAGAAAAAAAAAAAGAGAGAGAGAGGGAGAGCAACTGAAGAGAGTACTGACACTGGGAGTGAAAGATGTCCCTCCATGTGTTCCCACAGCCCTGCGTGGCACCCTGTCACAGCACACACACCAGGTTGGCCCTGATGCCTCTGACTGTCACTCAAATTCTCAGGAGCCTGTTTGGAGCTGATTCCTCTTTGCATCACCAGTGCCCTGCACAAGGCCTGGCCTAACAGAAGACCCAAGGGAAGAATGTCTGGCCTCCTTAATCCGACTTAGGCCAAAGCCTCCACTGACCAGCTAAGGGTCCACATGCTGTTGACTTAACCTTCTCTAGCCTAAGAAAAGGAGATCCTGAAATGTGCCTTGCAAAACAGTAAAGAAGGGTCAGTATAAGATGTACACAAAGTATTTAACAGCCTGCAGAGCATGAATAGCTCAACAGGTGCTAGTTATCATCATTCGAAATCACTAAATAGGCCCGGTGTGGGGGCTCATACCTATAATCCTAGCACCCTGGAAGGCCTAGGGAGCAGTGCTTGAGCTCAGGAATTCAAGAACAGCCTGAGCAAGAGTGAGACCCCATCTCTAAAAAACAGCTGAGAGTTGGCTCAGCACCTGTAGCTCAGTATGGGCACCAGCCACATACACTGGGAGCTGGAAGGTTTGAATGCAGCCTGAGCCTGCCAAACAACAACTACAACCAAAATAGCAGGGCATTGTGGCAGGTGCCTGTAGTCCCAGCTACTTGGGAGGCTGAGGAAAGAGAATCGCTTAAACCCAAGAGTTTGAGGTTACTGTGAGCTGTGACACCACCTGCACCCAGGGCGAAATAGTAAGACTGTCTAAAAAAAAAAAAAAAAAAAAAAAAAAAGCTCAGAGTTGTGGCAGGTGTCTGTAGTCCCTGCTACTTGGGAGGCTGAGGCAAGAGGATAGCTTGAGCCCAAGAGTTTCAGGTTGCTGTGAGCTATGGTGACATCACAGCACTCTACCCAGGGCAACAGAGTGAAATACCATGTCAAAAAAAAAAAAGAAAAAGAAAAGAAAAGAAAAGAAATCAATATTCTGAGAAAAAGATTGTTAGTTAAAAAATGAATGAGTACATAAAGAAATAAGTGGGCAAATGAGAGAATGAATAAATAAGGAATGAAGTAATTAGGCTAGTGACAGTGAACAAGTGGGCAAATAAGGGCAAAAATAGGGGCTGGGGGCAGATGAATGAGCAAAATGGGGGACAGGGGTGGGAAATCTCTGAAAACTGAGTGATGTCTCAGAACCCCACCCCATTCCCACTCACAGATGTACTGTCCTCAATCTCCTGCAGACCCTTGATCTCGTGCAGGGCCTAGCTGGGGATGCCATCCTTCAGCTGCCACAGGGCCAGCTTCTTAAGGGCAACTATCTCGCCAGTCTGCAGGAAAGAACGCAGTTATTGCAGCCCAGCTCCAGCTGGGAAAAGGGGAGAAAAAGAGAGGGAAAAGAGAAAGAAAAAGAGGGTGAGCGAAAGAAGGGAGCAGAGTGAGAGAAAGGCACTCCTCACTCTCGCTGGTCTAGGACTAGTTCCACCACTGGGTAAATTGGGGCATGAGGGGAGGAGGGAGGCACAACAGCCTAAAGGTGGTCGAGGAAACGAGTAAGTCTTCAAAACTGTACTTAATGTTTAAAACGTAGGAAACTGAAGCGGTCTGGAGAGTTGGGCAGCGGGCGGAGAGAGCATACCACCTGGCTGCGGCCGCGGTCCGGCCTCACCTCCACGTGCCTGGCCTCAAGGACGATGCCGTGGCGCCCTACCCGACGCGGCCCGAATGCAGTTCTCGTCCGCCCAAGCGCTGTCCGGGGGTCGGCTCAATGAGCTCCCAAAGCCCACTACTTCGCCCACCGCCATTCGCAGCTCGGACGCAGTTGCTAAGCAACGTAGCCCGCAGGACATCTCCAGTGCAAGGGCGGGACCGTGTGGGACACACGACTGAGAAGACAACCGCGAACTCAGCTTCGGAAGACAAGCGGACGCCCCAGCCGTGACTGCGCCTTTCCTATCCCTCCGCGGTCACACAGCAGGGTACTTAACTCTGCATAGCTCTGCATAGGTAACCTCGGTGCCAGAGCGCTGTAGCGGCACGGGCTACGGAGCCAGGGCTCCCAGCGCGTCCTCCCCCGGTCGACGTCACGTGACGAGAGACCCTGCGCGCGCAGCCCCGGGGGCGGGCTCTTTCCCCGCAGGCGCCTCCTCCCGGCCTGCGCGCGGATTCCACCCCTAGCTGCGCGACCCGGACTCAGTGAAGATGAAGAGAAACGCTTAGGTCTTGGGAAGGCTGTTGGCAATATGCATCTACAGCTTTTGGAAAGAACTGACTTTGACCCAGAAAGGACAAAAAACACAAGTAGCCCTTAAACTTATCAAATAACAACAACAATAATAATAATGAAGCAGCAGCGGATAAATTTAGAGAAAAATGGGTAAAACCTGGAACAGAAACTTCACCAAAAGAGATATCTAACTGGTAGATAAACTTTTGGAAAGATCTGTGTTTAATTTCTGTAGTCATCGAGAAATTTCTGATTAAAACTGTAATAAAAAACATACAAACCAGCCACATAATACAATATTATTGTAATCACCAGAACTTTTCTTTTTCTTTTTTTTTTTTTTTTTTGAGACAGGGTCTCTGTTGCCCATGCTAGAGCTTCACTGTGTCGGCCTACGACCATGAGTTCCAGGTTTCACAGCAACCTTAAACTCCTGGGCTCAAGCAATCCCCCTGCCTCAGCCTCTCATGTAGCTAGGACTACAGGTGTGCACCACCATGCCCAGCTAACCACCAGAATAGTTTAAATGAAAAAGAGGAAAATATTAAGTGCTGACAAAGATGTGGAGCAACTCTGATACACTAGAGTGTTCTGACAACCACTTCGAACAACTGGCATTTTCCACTGAAAATTAACACACACGTTATGACCCAGTAATTTCACTCTGGAGGATTTAACCTGGCAGGAGACTCTCCTTGTTCACAAGAGACATGCGAGACTGTAGGACCAGGCGGGTGGCTCAGGCCTGTAATCCTAGCACTTTGGGATGCTGAGGTGGGAAGATCCCTAGAGTTCACAAGTTCAAGACCAGCCTGAGCAAGAGCATGACCCCTTCTCTAAAAAGCAACAGTCAGCCTTGCAGCTGGCACCTGTAGTCCCAGCTACCATGGGTGGTTGAGGCAAGAGGATTGCTTGAGCATAGGAGTTTGAGGTTGCTGTGAGCTATTACTCCAGGGCACTCTATCCAGAATGACAAAATGAGAGCCTGTCTCAAAAACAAAAACAAAAAGAAAGAAAGAAAGAAAAGAAAAGAAAAAATAAATAAAAAGACTGTTCATAGCAACACTCTTTTTAATAGCCCATATTTGAAAACAACCCAAATGTTTGTCTATAGTAAAATGGAAAGATAAATTACTGAGTATTCATTCAACAGAGTACTATATAGCAGCAGTCCCCAAGTTTTTTGGCACCAGACCCCAGTTTCACCAATTTCTCCACAGACCTGTGGGTGGGTGAGGGGTGACTTTGATGTAAGTCTTGAAACAATTTATTTATTATGGTTTCTGTGCATCCTCTCTGCTAATGATAACCTGTATTTTCAGATGCTCCCCAGCACTAGTGTCACTACCTCAGCTCCACCTCAGATCATCAGGGATTAGCTTCTCATAAGGACTGCATAACCTAGATCCCTCACATGCAGAGTTTACAGTAGGGTTCGTGTTCCTATGAGACTCTAATGCCACTCCTTGCAGGCCTCGGGCAGTGAGGGCCTCAAGTGATAGAGAATAGCTGTAAATACAGATAAAGCCTTGCTCACTCACTGCCCACCACTCACTTCCTGCTGTGCACGTATAGATCATGAACCAGCACTAGCCCACAGCCAGGAGGTTTGCGACCTTGCAGCTGTATATCAACAAGAATAAACAAAACATCGTTACTGACAACAACATAGATAAATGTCAAATACAATGTTGAGCAAAGAAGCCAAACCAAAAAATAATACATACTATATTATTAATACATATTAATACCAAATTAATTTATAGTTTATGAAATCAGTGACAGGGCTGGCATGGTGGCTCACACCTGTTATTCTAGCACTCTGGGAGGCTAAGGCAGGAGGATTGCTTAAGGGCAAGAGTTTGATATCAGCCTGATCAAGAGCAAGCAAGACTCCGTCTCTTGGCCGGGTGAGGTGGCTCACGCCCGTAATCCTAGTCGTCTGGGGGCTAAGGAGGGTGGATTGCTTGAGCTCACAAGTTCAAGACCAAACTGAGCAAAAGCAAGACCCCATCTCTACTAAAACCAGAAAAACTGAGGCAAGAGGATCTCTTGAGTCCAAGATTTGGAGGTTGCTGTGAGCACTCTATCCAGGGTGACAGCTTGAGACTTTGTCTAAAAAAAAAAAAGACTCTGTCTCTACTAAAAATAGAAAAAGTAGCTGGACATCTTGGCAGGTGTCTGTAGTCCCAGCTACTGGGAGGCTGAGGCAAGAGGATTGCTTAAGCCCAATAATTTGAGGTTGCTGTGAACTGTGATGAGAGCATGGCACTCTACCCAGGGTGACAGAGACTCTGTTTCTCAAAGAAAAAAAAAAAAAGAAAGAAAGGATGATCTATCTTGAGTTGTGTGTTGGCTTATTTCATCAAGCAGAAACTGATATCCAGAAAGCCAATGTTCCAACAAAGCAACCTTTGACAGCGGCAGATTCCAGGACAGGGACAGGGTGAGAGCTGGTGGGGCTTGTTCCTCTCTCTACTAGAGAAATAGTTCATAATCTCCAAAATGCATCTCCCTTTTGGGAACTCTTGGAAGCTATCAACTCTACAAGTGTTGCAGGTTTCCATCACCTCTCTCTTCTGGAGGTGGGCAGAAGACCCAGACCAAGAGTCATTAACAGTTGGAAAAGGGGAGAAGGTGAGAGGAGGAGATAAACATCTGTCCCTAAATGGAGAAGGCTTGATGGCCAGGTTGGTACCACACATCTACCACATCCCTGAGGGCTGATGGTGGTGTTAGTGCCATACTGCCTGAGACAAACACAGTGTGAGACACATACGTAATTTTTAATTTTATAGTAAGCACATTAAATAGCTAAAAAGAAACAGGTGAAATTGATTTTAATAATATATTTAATTTTAACCAATATGTCTAAAATGTTATTATTTCAACATGTAACGTATATAAAAATCATTGAGATATTTCACATTTGTTTCCCATGCTGAGTCTTCAAAATCTGTTGTGTCTTATACTCCCAACACAGTTCGATTTGGACTTCCCATGTTTAGGTACATGCTCACCACGCATGGCTCATGGCTACTGTGCTGAACATCATAGTTCATGAACACAAAGCTTTTCACTGTTTCTCTCCAGTTTAATGTAGTAGTTTGGGGTGGCTAAGACTGCCTTAAATCCTAGGCTGCTCTGAGAGAAGCTCCGTCTGGGCCCTCAATCTCCTTTTTTGAAAAGATAGGAATGAGCGTAGTTATGAGGATGAATTAATACATGTGAAGACTTGGACTTGGCCCAGAGAAGAACTGAAAATACATGAGCCCCACAAGGCCTTGCTTTGTCCTACTGAACTTTTAGCTGGAATCTCCCCAAAAGAAGGAACAGGGGAATTCCCACAAGAAACTGTGTCAAAACATCCCCAGATGGGGCTAGTTAAGATTCCAAAGAAAGAAGCATTAAATTCCAGGGTGATCAGTTCAAAGCTTTCATTAGGAGAAATTACTGGATGCTGAAGCAGTGTGCGTGACAGACAGCTAGAGGCAGGTATGTCTCTCTAGGTAGGTCCCTAGCCATGGGGCCAGGGAATAGAGATTATATAAGGACTTAAGGAATTTGGTTCAGGGCCAACACACATTTCTTTCAGTGTTTTGAACACCAACTGAGATACCTTTATCAGTCCGTGCCTGGGCGTGTTTGGAACCTGGTTTAGGTTCACGCCTGCTAGAAAAAATCTGTAACTTGCGCTTGAGTTCCTCCCATTCACCTGCACACTAGCTCCAGTTCACATCTCTCCTCTGTCCCCCAGAACTGCAGTCGTTTTCTTAAACTAGACTTAGGTCTTAAATGGAATTCTTAGAGGCAAGAAACAAAGTGAGAGGATTTGAGGGCAGAAAAGTTGTGGTTATTGTGTAGGGTTGTGTAAGGAGGGGTGTCAGTTTGGAGTCAGCTTAGCTGTCCCTTGGCCAAGGAGAGGATGACCCATATTCATCGAGATCCAGGGTATTCAAAGATCTTTGGAATATAATAGTCCCCCCACCCTGTTATCCCTTCCATGGTTTCAGGTACCCGTGACCAACCTCTGTCTCAAAATATTAATAGAAACTTCCAGAATTACCTTAAGCAATTCATAGGTTTTCAATTTTGTGCTGTTTTTAGTAGCACAGTGAAATCTCCCACCCTCGGCTTTATCTCATCCAGTTCATGAACCCAGCATATCCTTGTTGTACGTGCTCCTTGCCTTTTAGTCACTTACTAGCCTGCTGGGTTGTCAGGTGGACTGTCACAGCTTGTGTGCAAGGAACCCTTATTTTACTTACTAATGGTTCTAAGGCACGAGAGAAGTCATGCTGGCAATTTGGATGAGACAAAGAGAAGCCTAAAGTGGCCCCTATAAGTGAGAGGCCCCTATAAGTGGCCCCTATAAGTGTTGACTTAATACAGAAAAAAAAAAAAATGTATGCTGAGGTTGCTAAGATCTATGGCAAGAACAATTCTTCTATCCTTAAAATTGTGAAGAAGGAAAAAGAAATTCACTCAGAGTAGATGTATCCTGGGCGCCACTATCAGTGGTCTCATGTATCCATAAGGGTCTGGGAACATTTCCCCCCAACAGGTAAGGAGGGGAATAAGGAGGTTTCTTCTGCCCCAGGCGAGCTCTCTGTTGCTGAATACATTCAAGCACATCTTTCCAGGAGTGGGCAGCTTTTGGAGATGATTTCTAATCAGACCTGGCGAGTGTGGAAAGTCTGTTACTGCAAGAAACGTCCTGTGCGTGTTTGTGGGCTGTTTCTCTCACCTTGCTGCAAAGGTAATGTACAGACAGGTTTAGCAAGCTGGATCCTCGGAAGAGGCAAGGAAGGTGCATGAGGCTGACTTGAGACCTGTCACATGGCTTCATCTGCTTCTTTGAAATTCCCGGAAAATGGAGCAAGAATGGAGGGGCCAGATTTCCCATCATTACCCTTAAGGTGGAATTCTCCACAGGAGACTTAGGAAGGAGGCATTACTCATCCCTCAGTATCCACAGGGTTTGATTCCAGGACCCCTCGAGAATACCAAAATCCGAGCATGCTCCAGTCCCTTACACAAATGGCATTCTTCATATCACCTATACCTGCCCTCCCACATGTATACACGTTGTCACCTCTAGATTACATACAATACCTAATAAAATGTGAATACTATGTAAATAGTTGTTACACTGTATTGTTTTTATTCGTATTATTGCTGTATTAATATTTTTATTTTTTTTTAATATTTTTGATCATCAGGTGGTTGAATTATATTGATGTGAAGGGCAACTGTAAAAAGAGTTACATACTGGACCTCTTGGCTCTCAGGGATAGTTTCTTGGTGCACTTCTCCAGCCCTCTGACTTTTCAAAACTGCTCCTTCTGGTATTTTAATCTTTCAGTTGAGCATAATTTTAGTAGGGATAATTTCTTTTTCTTTCTTTGTTTTTCTAAGACAATGCCAAAAGATTTTTATTAGGTTGCCTGAAAATGTTTCATATCCAAATTAATCCAACTAAAAACAACCAAAACTTTACAGTAGTTTGAAAGGGATCACCTGCTGGGAATTTAAATGTAACTTTTCTCCAGTTAAAACAAACCAAACTGGCCACCAGCTTGCCACCTGGGCCTCCGAGCACTTTTTCCTTGCCTGTTACCTGGAGCTTGAGGCAGTTCTTTTCTTTTTCCTTCCTTCCTTCCTTTTTTTCTTTCTTTTTCCTTTTTTTTTTTTTTTTTTTTTCCCTGAGACAAGGTCTTTCTCTGGCACTGGGCTAGAGTGCAGTGGTGTCCTCATAGCCCACAGCAACCTCAGACTTCTGGGTTCAAGCGATGCTCCTGCCTCAGCTGGGACCACAGGTGCCTGTTACAACACCCAGCTATTTTTTTTATTTTTTGTAGAGATGGCTCTCCCTCTTGGTTAGGCTGGTCTCAAACTCCAGTCCCCAAGCAGTCCTCCACTTTGGCCTCCCAGGATGTTGGGATGACAGGCATGAGTCACCCTGCCCGTTCAGCAGTCCCTTTCCATTTTCTTCAGGCTCCGTGCTACTAGGAAACCCTGAGACTTGATCAGTCCATTCAAATTCAAGAAAAAGAGCTCTGATGCAGCACCAATCTGTTGCTTTGTAAAGGCTTATTTTATGATCAAAATGTCACACAGGTTTGTGTAGTAATAATGAGGATTTGGATGAGGAAACAGAGCAGTGGAGGGTTCCATATAACTGAATCAGAAAGTGTGACTCACATGTTGTGTTAGAGGCAGTCTGCTGTACCTAATGTGGACAGGAGGGGCACATTCCAAATGCAAAGGTGTTTCTTTTTCAATCTATAACTAATTCATTTGTGGTGCGCCCCTCAAAACAATACTACCTAATGACTAACAGTGTCCTGCATTGTTCTACGCTATTTCCAGGCTGTCCTTGGCAAGCATAGGTAAGGTAATGTTTCTCGAAGCCCTAATTTAGGCATGCTCATCTCAACAACTGTGCAAGGGGCTGGGCATAGTAGCTCACACCTGTGATCCCAGCACTCTGGGAAGCCAAGTCAGGTAGCTTGCTTGAGCTTAGGAGTGGGAACCAGCCTAAGCAACAGCAGGACCCTGTCTCTACTAAAAATAAAAAAACTAGTCGGGCGTTGTGGCAGGCGCCTGTAGTCCCAGCTACTTGGGAGGCTAAGGCAAGAGGATTGCTTAAGCCCAAGAGTTTGAGGTTGCTGTGAGCTATGATGATGCCCCAGCACTTTACCAGGTGACAGAGTGAGACTCTGTTTCAAAAAAAGAAAAAAAAACCCAAAAAATGAACAACAAAAAACAAAAACACTAACCTTGCAAAATCAGCAAAGCAGATAGAGAAAAATCTCTGCACTCAAGGGAAGTCAGAAAAGCATCCCTTGACTACTCTTGGGAACATCCATTTCCAGGGAAGATAAGATGAAGGGAGGTGAGCCTGGCAGTGTCAAAAGGGGCTTAAATGGGAGCATCCCACAGGGCCTTGTTGTTGTTGTTGTTGTTATTGAAGTTTTTGGCCAGGCCCAGGTTTGAACCTACCACCTCTGGTATATGGGGCCAGGACTCTACTCCTTGAGCCACAAGTGCCTCCCTATCACAGGCCCTTTTTACAAGTGTCCTGGGAGACATTCTGTTACAGACAGAAAGTACACTTGGCCATGACTTCAGATTATGCACTCTTTCTGAGGGCCGGACGGGCTTCCTTTCCTTAGCTGAGAAGCTGGGGAGCAGACAGCAGGCCTGTCTTTGGTGGTGCACAGTGCGCTGCTGTTGCATTGACACTTACTGTCCCATGTGACAATCGGGGTTGAGACTAGAAAAGGGGAAGGTTTAAAAACTAAAGACTAAAAAACCAAGCCAAACTCTGACTCCACTGTTAAGGAATTCAGGAGGAAGAAGGCATCCATGAGTGGTACAATCCTTTTTCAATGTGAAAGTGTGGAAAAGTGGAACATTTCTCTGTTGGAGAGTGAGATAGGGGGATCCTGGGGGCTCTGGATTAGCGCAGAGGCTGGCGGTCTCCTCAGCTATGAAGAGGAGGTCTTCTGAAGAAAGGAATCATATTTTGACCTGTTTTACTCCTCTGAGTGAATTCTGTTTTGATCTGAGTCACAAGTCAACAGTGAGTCCAACTGTGATAGATTCTGGGGATTTTCTAAGGCACAGACTGAGTGCTGGGGGCTTCCTCGGGTCACAAGGCTAAATAGAATGTAATGAGTTGAAGTCCTCAATTTTAGGTTTTTCTTCATCAAATTTACTTATGTTTCGGTGTTTGGCATGTATGAATATTTTTATATTTTGGGTCCTAGCAAAGGACAAAAATAATGCCCAGATTAATAGGATATATGTTAACTGCAGTCTTGGGAGAGGCTGTCTTGCCCATATCAATATGTAGAGATGTGAGTCTAAAAGTTATAATTATATTTTATATTTCAGGTGCTCCCAAAACAGTTTGTGGTACAGTAACTTTTGTGTTATCTTACGACATATAGGTAGCCCCCCAAGTTGGGAGCTGAGGAGAGAGTCTAGGCCTATGTTATGAGTCCATACTTCACAGAATTCTGGAGAAGGGTCCTTGAGACATTTTGCAAAGTGGCCTGAGTTCATGCATGACAGCAAACCCCTTCTTGTCAGGAGGCTGCAGTTCCTGCACTGGACTAGAACGGGAGAGGTAGTGTTGGGATTCTTACCTAGGCCAGTGGTCCCCGGGAATGTTTCTTCCCTTCTCTTACACTGTGGGGTTGTTCAGCACCTGAGCAGGGCCAGAGGTGCAGGAGGACAAAGTTTAACCAAGAGCAATATGAGATCCTTACTGTGGCCTTCGAAAGGGACCCTTATACTGTACCATCAGAGAAGAACTGGCCAGACAAACATAGATTCCTGAGTCCTGAATTCAGGTAAAGTGTAGATGTGGCTCTCTGACTGGGAGGCAAAGAGAGGGCATGTTTGAGTGTGTATTGCACACCTATTTTTCCATAGGCTTAAAAACCACTTTTGAGTTAATCTTCTCAATGCACCTGTGAGATTGGAAAAAGTAGTAATTTAGTTTACAATTCTGGCCAGGAATGTCTAAATTGGTTTATGTAATTATATCTGTCAAATAGTTACCTTATTATTATAGAAATTAAAACTATGGGTCGCAGCTCAGTGCCCACAGCTCAGTGGTTAGGGCACCAGCCACATACACTGGGGCTGGCAGGTTCGAGCCCAGCCAGGGCCTGCTAAACAACAATGACAACTATAACAAAAAAAATAGCCAGGTGTTGTGGCAGGCAACTGTAGTCCCAGCTACTTGGGAGGCTGAGGCAAGAGAATCACTTAAGCCCAAGAGAATTTGAGGTTGCTGTGAGCGGTGATGGCACAGCACGCTACTGAGGGCGACATAGTGAGACTCTATCTCAAATAAATAAATAAATAAATAAAACCATGGCCCGGCATGGTGGCTCATGCTAGTATAATCCTAGCACACACTCTAGGAAGTCAAGACGGGGGGATTAGGAGTTCAAATTAGAGAGACATCCTGTCTCTACTAAAAATAGAAAAAATTAGACGAGTGTGGTGGCCCACACCTATAGTCCCAGCTACTTGGGAGGTTCAGGCAGGACAGTTGTTTCAGTCCAAGAGTTTGAGGTTGCAGTGAGCTATGATGATGTCAAAATAAATAAATAAATAAATAAAAGATAGAAGGAAAGAAAAAGAAATTGTAACACTGGCCAGAAGTAGTGGTTCACACCTATAATCCTAGCTTTTTGGGAGGATTGCTTGAGGTCAGGAGTTTAACACCAGCCTGGGCAACATAGCGAGACCCCATTTATATAAAAAATTTAAAAATTAGCTGGGCATGTTGGCACACACCTGTAGTCCTAATTACTCGGGAGGCTGAGATGGGAGGATCCCCTGAGCCCCAGTCACCATGGGCTTCATCACACTGCCCTCTAGCTTGGATGACAGAGCCAAACCCTGTCTCTCAAAAAATAAATGAAGACTTTAAAACTGAGAAGCTGAAAAGTATTTGTTAATGCATTTTTAAATAACAATAATAAATTATTTACATCTTAATCTTTCTTTTTCAAGGAAAGCAATTATGTTGTCAAAGCCTGAAAATTTAGAAAGAGGAATATCTTCAATTCAATTTGGGGAGGAGGGGAGAGGGAGGGAGGGGGAGAGAGAAGGGGCTTGGGGTGCTCCCACCTAATGAGCACAGGGTAAGGTCATACACACATCTCCTGGGTGCCAGACACAACTACAACAACTTTACCTAACAGATGCAAACATTGTAACCTTATCATTTGTACCCTCATATTAATCTGAAATTAAAAAAAAAAAAAAGAGGAATGGCAATAAGAAGACCAGAGATGAGAGGCTTTCAGAGCTTCCAAATTCTGTCTTTGTCCCACCTCATGCTGCCTCTAGAAAAGTCTACTAAGAGAATAGGTTGAAAAGGTAAAGGCAAGTCATGGCTGGGTGTCCTAAGAGAACAGTCTTAACCACAGGATTCTCTGAAGCTACCCAGGGCTCCTGATGAGATTTAGTCCTCTGGTTCTCAGCTGTGGGGTGCATAGAAATCACTTGGGGGTGCCAGAGAGGGTGGCTCGTGCCTGTTATCCCAGCACTCTCGGAGGCCGAGCACCAGGCAAAACTGCAGGAAACCTCAGACAGACTAATCCACAGCCAAGCTTAATTTCAAAGAACTCCATTAGGAAAGTCCTGAGACTGCAGGGCTCTTGAGTTTCTGGCATTTGTTCCTGACTAAATGCCTTTCAATATTTGCTTATGCCTCAAAGTGGTGTCCTTTCTTTTTCTTCTTGTGTAACCAATGTTTCTAGGCTTTTGCCACATGTATATGAAGTCATGGAAATGAAGTCAAAATTCACTCAAAGGACCCTTAGAGTTTCCCAAGACCCAAATGATAACCCAACTAGACACATGAAGCATTTTACACATAACCTGGTATTTTTGTTCTCTTTTTCCTTTCTTATACTCAGGATGTGCTAAAATCATGTTATTTTTTGAGTATAAATCAGTGAGTTTGTCTCTAAAACTATGCTTTCAAAGAAAGTTATCCTGCTCTCAATTTACTAAGCGAAAGAACAATTTCAAAATTTGGACTCAAAGAAACTTAGTGATCCTTAATGACAATGAAGTGAGAAAAGAGAAAATGTCCCTGTCTGTAGTGTCTGTGGATGATGACAGCAAATGTGTCAGCTTCACTGGTATTTGGTAGGAAGCAGCAGCCTTTTGCTTACACCAGAACTGGAATTTTCCCAAAGTGCAATGAACATGTCTTGGGGATACACTTGTGACCAAAGGAACAGTAATTATAGAATAATGACAAAAACCTCTCAAATGGTAGGCAGCTGTTAGTGTTATGAAAAGACTTGGTTGGAGTTCTGTAATTTCTATTTTAATGGTTTTACCATATAAAGTTAAATAGATATAAACCAGACAAACATGAGCTGAAGGCGGAATGAAAAAATATGTGGACAGTGGCTTTTCACACACACAAAAATGTCTCCTATGCTCTGTCTAGTCCAAAAAAACAAAACAACAACAAAAAACTTAGTGTCTTCCGACACATCTCTTTCTAAGTTTTGAAGTTAATTTACTAAAAGAAAAAGAATACAGAGTAGAGGAAATCATCTATAATCACTCCAGATTCAAGTGTATTTTATAAGACTTAGGAACAAAAGGTAAATGGAAAAGGGCACGCAAAGAATGGTATACAATGAGAAAAAGTCTCCTAGGATTTAAGGGAATAGTGCATATGTCTCTTAAGGACGAGGTTAATGCAGAGAAATTCTAGGACAGAGAGTGGCTAACTCAAGCTTTTCTTCTTTGCTTTCTTCTCACATTTGTTATACCAAGGAAACCAGGCCAAAATGAAAAAAAAAAAAGGATGTGTAGGGATATTGGAAGAATAGGCAACTAAAAAGTTCTGGAAGTTCGTAAATGGTATAGGTATAAAATTCCACATGCTAAAAGCAACTTGTGGAAAAGCAGAAACTTCTATCCTTTGTAGTATGCAAAGGCATGAAGATGCGCACAGGTGACCAAGAGCGTCATGAGAAAGGATAGGCTTAAACTAAAATCATCACGTAAAAGGACACTTTGTGAACAACTAATGAAAGCTTGGGCTATGGGTAGTGCCTGTCACTCAGTGGGTAGGGCGCCGGCCACATACACTGGGGGTGGCAGGTTTGAATCTGGCCCAGGCCAGCTAAAATCAACAATGACAACTGCAACAACAACCACCACCACAAAAAATACCCAAGCCTTGTGGCAGGCACCTGTATTCCCAGCTACTTGGGAGGCTGAGGCAAGAGAATCACTTAAGCCCAAGGGTTTTAGGTTGCTGTGAGCTATGAGGCCACTTCACTCTACGGAGGGTGACATAGTGAGACTCTGCCTCAAAAAAAAAAAAAAAAAAAAACTTGGGCTATAAAATCCACAGCGCAAAATTAAACAGCCATGGATACATGTTACCTTCATAAGAAATGTGTATTTTGCTTTTTTCTTAGAGAGGGGGTCTCAGTCTTGCTTAGGCTGTTCTGGAACTCCTGAGCTCAAGCGATCCACCCACCTTGGGCCCTCAGAGTGCTAGGATGACAGGCTAGAGTCACCACGTTTGACTTAACATATACTTTTCTAACATGGCCTTGAAGTTATTTCTTTCACTATCCATTGGAGGTAACATCATCACAGAGGCTGACGTGGACACTGATTTCTGATGCCTCAGGCTACAGGCATATGTGCTAGAAACTAAGGCAGGGCTAGCTGTGTAAGTGAACACTCTATTAGGCTGGGAGGGGGGTTGGGTTCTGGCAGGGGCAGAAACAACAGTTTGATGGAGCAACAACAGAGCAACCTGTTATGTAATGCACAAAACTTCATGTTTTTTGAATAAAACTCTCTTACATTTGTTTTGGAGAACCTAGAGCAAATGCTGCTTTTTCTGAAATAGTAATCTTAATTTGTTATGTTAAACAAAAGAAAAATAGCAGCTTGCATGTATGAATATCTGTTTATGTGAGAGAGACAATGTCCTCCAAGCTATGCACAAAATAAAGCCTGTTCTAAGAGATGGCTCTCAATTCAAGTCTAAGTGTATAGAGAATACATAACATGAGCACACTATGCTCTGAACCTGTTCCCAGAACACACTGACATTTTAATGGAAGTAATAAGATTATGGCTATACTCATTAAGTACATAACGGAGCATCCACTGATGTTTCAACAGACTAGTTTAGAATCTTCTTACCCAAAGGACACTTACAAAGAACCTTTATAAAGAGCTCTTTATCCTTTATACAGAACAGCAAAAATTCCTAAGAGGTCAATAGCACCCCCTTATTTTTTATTTTTATTTTTATTTTTTTAGAGACAGAGTCTCACTTTGTCGCCCTCTGTAGAGTGCTGTAGCATCACAGCTCACAGCATCCTCCAGCTCCTGGGCTTAGGTGATTCTCTTGCTTCAGCCTCCCAAGTAGCTGGGACTACAGGAGCCCACCACAATGCCCAGCTATTTTTTTTTTTTGTTGTTGTTGTTGTAGTTTGGCCAGGGCCAGGTTTGAACCCACCACTCTCAGTATATGGGACTGGCGCCTGACTCACTGAGCCACAGGTGCCGCCCATAACACCCCCTTTTTAAAGAAGAAAAAACTTAATAGAAAAAATTAACTGTTTACAGATGTAGAGTGATGGAATGGCTGAAAGTCTGCAGTTCCACCTGGCACAGACAGCTACTGCATAAAGCTACATCCAGGTGTCTCATTGGAAATGAATATACTATTCCTGATTCCAGTTCAGTCATCATGCCCTTACAATCCCAAAGCCATGGTTTTTTCCCTTAAAGGATAATCAGAAATTTAGAATTTTCATTTTGTTTTGTTTTGAGACTAAGTCTCACTCTGTTACTCAGGTTAGTTTGCCATGGCTAACTAACTCAGGTTAGTTAGGCATGGCTCCAGCCATGCCTAGCTCCAGCAACCTCAAACTCCTGGATTCAGACAATCTTCCTG
This sequence comes from Loris lydekkerianus, assembly GCA_963574355.1. Lineage (NCBI taxonomy): Eukaryota > Metazoa > Chordata > Mammalia > Primates > Lorisidae > Loris > Loris lydekkerianus. The sequence goes on along the minus strand of CAUYPK010109839.1, from coordinate 29,671 downwards.
CCTTAGCCTCCTTCGTAGCTATGACTACAGGGGCCCTACATGACCCCTGGCTTTTTTTTTTTTTTTTTTTTTTTTTAATTTTTAGTAGAGACAGGGTAGCCAGAGTCTCACTATGTTGTTCAGGCTGGTTCTCCAACTGGAGCTCAAGCAATCCTCCCACCTCAACCTCCCAGAGTGCTAGGATTACAGGCATGAGCCACCACCCCCAGGTAGATTTAGAATTCTGATCCTGTTCATCTGGTTCTTTCTATAGAAATCCTTCCAAAGGATTTGAAAGGTGTAAACAGTGGTGCCCAGAGACAAGATGGCAGAGGAGATGTTCAGGCCAGGTTTATTGAAAGGGAAGGGTGACTGGCTTGGGCAGTATAAAGATGACATCTGTGCCCGAGGGGCAGTTAGAGATTCCTTTTATATGGGGCCAACAGCACATTTCACAGGTTGCTGGTCAGGTTGGGGTCTTTTGGCCTGAACTTCTCACGGGGTGGGCTAGTCAGTTCCTTTATGTCTTTTGTCTTACAAGAGTAGGAGGAGGGGGAGGAGAAAAGAGTTTGTGTATGGGCTGAGTCCCCCAACAGGACTAAAATGAAAACTAGCAAGGTCTTCCTTTCCCCCACTCCCCATATCCAGACAATCATGACATCTAGTTGGTATCACCTTCCTAACAACCCTTGGGCTGGTTTATCCTCCCCACTTCTAAGGAAAAGGGTCTGGCTGCCTTTTCACACATCTGGCTGTCTAGCCAATATGTGTGTGTGTGTGTGTGGGGGGGGAATAGGTCTAACAGAGCTTTAATGAGAGAAAAGTCAGTAAATCTGGGCTAGGTGCAGTGAGTGGCCCATGCCTATAATCCTAGCACTCTGGGAGGCTAAGAGGAGTGGATGGCCAAGATGCTTGAGCTCAGGAGTTCGAGACCACCTTGAGTAAGAGGACCCCCCACCCTTCTCTACCAAAATACAATAATTAGCTGGGGTATTGTGATGGGCACCTGTAGTCTGCTATAGGGAGGCTGAGGCAAAAGGATCCCTGAGCCCAAGAGTTTGAGGTTGCTGTGAATTATGATGACGCCATGGCACTCAACCCAGGGCAACTGAGTGAGACTCCGTCTCAAACAAAAAAGAAAACAAAAATAAAAACAAAAACAAAAACAAAAAAAAAGAAAAGTCAGTAAATCTGAACAGTGAGAGTAGCCTCTTCAATACTGTTTTGTCTCAGTTACAATTTTTATAGTTTTTATAATGGGATATAAGGAAACAAACCTGGAAAATTTTAACTGTATCCAAATCATCAAAAACAACATAAAAGTAGCCTTTATTCTAACAATGTAATAATACTTAAACAACATAAAGGTAATCTTTAACTATATAACAATACTTAAAAAACATAAAAGTAACTTTTACTCTAACAATAACATTTATGGTCTAAGTGTCATTACCTCCCCCAAAGTCATAAACATCCTCACAATCATGGCGATAACCTTGACTGATAAACAAGGTATGTGAGGAAAGCACGTGGGTTGAACAAACCAGGTCAGCTATACCGCTTCAGCTTAGCTTCTTAGACTCATTTTGGAGGTGGCTTTTCTGGCTTTATTTATACTACTCTTATTATTAAATTTCATATCTATGAAATAGATTATTTATTGATTGATTGATTGAAACAAAGTCTCACTATGTTGCCCAGGCGTGGGTGCCATGGTATCACCTAGCTCATAGTAACCTCAAACTCCTGGGTTCAAGTGATCTTTCTGCCTCAGCCTTCCAAGTGGTTGGGACTACAGGCACCAACCACAATACCCAGAGAATTTATTTCTATTTTTTTTAGAGATGGCTGTCTCTTGCTCACGTTGGTTTTAAACTCCTGAGCTCAAGCAATCCTCCTGCCACCTTGGCCTCTCAGAGTGCTAGGATTACAGGCTTGTGCCACTGTACCCAGCCTATGAATAAATTTTAAATGGAAAAATTGCTATGATTTACTGCATTTGTCTAGGAATTGAATTTATTTGGGTGAAGGATAGTTTTAAAGTTACACTGGGAAAATGTAGCCCCCCCCAAACAAAACAAAACAAAACAAAACAAAACAAAGGGTACATCGAATATAACAGCAATAATATACTTAAAATATCATACTTCCTAAAAATAATATACTTCCTACCCGAACAACTAAACCTCTTAGCCATCATCTTTACAGAGTTCTGTCATCCACTGGTCAGGTGTGGGTTCTTTGGTTTTCTCAGGGATCCAGCCAACTTGACGGCCTTAGGGGTAGTGGGCAGGACACCCCAGGGGGTGGTCTACTTTCCCTTGAGTTGTTCATCAGGTCCTTCCCTCCAGGTCTTGAGGAGAACCTAGTCACTGCTGGAACCTATGCAGATTTCACCAAGTAGGAAAAGAGGCTTCTTTTTAAGCAATTGAGAATGTGGTATAGTCTAGCTGAGGAAGTGGTGGGCATACCATGACAGAGATCAAAGGTCATCTTCTGAAGACCTTGCAAAAGGCAGGCAGGCCATCTTGGGTCTAAGATTAGTTGAGTAAGTTCCTTGGTCTGGGTGGGTTTGTTACTGGAACACAGGACCCAGAAGATGTCTCAAAAACTACTCCAGAATAAAGAATCGAACAGAGGCGACAGTGATTATTATTATCAAGGGACAACGGCTAATCCCTATCATTATTTTAGCTCACTCTGCTCCTTTGCTAAGTTCTGGGGGCCCTTAACTCTAGCTCTCTTTTGCACCTCTTCATTAATTTGTAAGGGTGTTTTCACAGCCGGGGTCTCAGCACAGAGCCTTGTGCCTCTTCTTCACTGGGCTCCCTTCCCTCTCCCATGCACTTCCAGTCTTCCTGTTTAACTTCTGGGACCGTTCCAAGATATAAACTTGATCTTGTTATTCATCTGCTCATAGCCATTATATAGCACACCAAGTTTTCAGGATAAAGTGCAGATCCCCGGCATGCAAGTCACACATACTTGGGCCCCTGCAGTCTGGCCCTGCCAGGCTTTGCCTTCTGTCATTTCTCCTGGAACTTGATTTTCTCGCCTTCCTGATGACATACAGTCTTTGGTAATGCATAAGGTCAGAAAATGCTTGCAGTGAGAGAGGATACCTGGGAAAAGTAAGATCTGAAAGAACAAAATCCTCCCCATGGTGACTCAGCTGTTAGGAACTGGTAGAAACTTAACTTCCTGGGACCTTGAAACTAATGCTTGCTTCTGCTTCCATAAAAGCCGGAGCCTGCCTTCTCCAGCTTGATTCAAACTGACCAATGACAAGGGTACCCATGGACAAAGAGCCCTTGATTGGAGATAAAAGGGAAAAGACAGAGCCAGTCAGGGAGCGTGGCCATATTTGGACTCTAGTCCACCCTGGCTCTGCTGACTGAAATAAAGCCCTTCCTCCGTATCTTGGTTTTGGGGTGATTCTCTCCACTGGGCCTCGTCTTCCTGCAATAGCAGGAGCAATTCTCTATGCCTGAAGAGATGGCATCTTTCCATTTACTCTTCAAAATTCAAGCAGAGGTCACCTACTTTAATGACTTTGAGGGGGTCTTCCCTGATGCACCCCTCCCACCGACAGTTAAATCCCTTCTGGCTGTGTTTCAGTTCATGCCTGCCACATTGTACTGTAGTGACTCTTCCTTGCTAGAGCTCTCTGGAAGCACAGCAACCATCTTGTCTACATGCCCCCAATGTCAGCAGGAAGCTTGACCAAGTAGGTGCTCAGTAAACAGCCTCCTAACAGAACAGATTAATCCACTAGCCACCGGAGTCTGATAGCCTGAACAGTGGTGGAGACAAGTCTTTACAATAAATAAACTGCTCAAGGAGAGCTGCTTTGGAGGGCATTTTTGTTTGAGAATTCCTCCCCATGCCTAGGTAATGGCTCTACAAAGTCAGAGAATGACTGGAAAACAAAAGCCTTCTCATTTCCTTTGTTTGCCACCCAGTTTCTATTCTGTGGCAACAATACTTAAACTTGGCTTTACGGGGAAACACTTTGGCTTTAGGTCTCTGGGCTTTAGATGCTGACTCCACCCCAGACTTTACCCAACTACCTTGGCCAGGGACAGGTTCAGTGATGCCCAGAGCCAGTGCACACAGAGCAAGGAGACAATTCCAGGCTTAGCAGAGACATGTACAGAAAGAGGTCAGGTCTGAACATGCTGAGCTCAGTCCTGAACTACCACAGAGGAGGCAGAACAAGGAGATGGAGCCTGACTCTAGGCGTGCACTAGGTTTTCTCTCACCCACCACAGAGAGTCCTAACTGATTCAAGTAAAGACACAGTGGGTTGTTCCCGATACATGCATACAGATGTGTATAAATATACAGGCATACATATAATTTTACGGTACAGAGAAATACAACTATCTTTTGTGCTCTATCATCTTTCAAGGCAGGTCAGGGGTCAAAAAATCTATCCCCCTGTCCAGCTGCTGACGTATTTTTTGCAAAGATAAAGTAGGGTCAGTGGATGCACCAAGAAAAACAGGAAAAGGGGGAGAGGCAGTTGTTCAGCTTCTTCTTTGTGAATATAAATGGTTTCACAAACTCTGGGGCAGGAGAGTATTTTGGTCAGACTGCAGAGTGAGGCTGCTCCATCTGTCCCCATGCAATACACCGTCTACTGGCCTGATGTCATAAGCAAGACCTGGAAGGCACAGAAACAGGGCAAGGTGGGATGGGCAGGTGTGTGTAGTGAAAAACCGATCCTTATCAAGCTGATCTTTCTGCCTGAGAAATGTAAACCAAAATTGTCATTAGTTATTACATTTTTTCATATAGTAATTTTAAGGACAAATATTCCTTCAAGAATTTTTATTTATGTTTAATCATATGTACAGGAAAAGCAACAAAACGTAAGTTTTCTTTAAACTTTTATAGCCTGAGGCAATGGTGGAAATTTATGACAATGTGGGAGAGGCAGGAAGGCAGTCATACTTGGCAGCTTGTGGCTCCTGTGGCTGGCCGTGCCCAGCAGTGCCTCTTCAAAGTGGATTCAATTGCTAGTCCTGTATGTTCTCTGGTTAGGAACAGTCCTGTAGAGATCAGAAAATGAGAGACTCTTACAAACATGGCACAGAAAAATTCACAATCATAACGTACCTTTTATACATAGTGGAGAAAATCAGCTATAATCAATCTAGATCCAAGGAATATTTTATAAGACTTAGGAGCAAAGGGTAACTAGGAAAAGTTAACTGGGAAAGGATGACAGAAGAACAAAGCCTCCTAGAGTTTAAGGGAATAGTACGTGTATATTTTTAAGGACAAGATTAATGAGTGGAAATTCTAGGGCAGAGAATGACTAACTCAAGCTTTTCCCCTTTGTTTCCCTCTCAGATTGCCACACACAGGAAACCATGCCAATATGAAAGAAAGAAGGGGATGCAGGCTGCTTAAAGAATAGACAACTAAAAAGTTCTGGAAGCACAGAAATGGCATATATAAGTTCCACTGTAGGCTCAGCGCCTGTAGCTCAGCGACTAGGGTGCCAGCCACACACACTGGAGTCAGCAGGTTTGAACCCAGCCTGGGCCTGCCAAAGAACAGTGACAACTACAACAACAACAAAAACGCAGCTGGGCGTTGTGGTGGGCACCTGTAGTCTCAGCTACTTGGGAGGCTGAGGCAAGAGAATCGCTTAAGCCCATGAGTTGGGAGGTTGCTGTGAGCTGTGACACCACGGCACTCTACCCAAGGCGACATAGTGAGACTCTGTCTCTAAAGAAATAAATAAATAAAATTCCACCATGGAATTTTTCCACTGTGGAAAAGCAGAAACTTCTTATACCCTTTGTAGTATGTAAAGGCTTAAGGACACACACAGATGACCAAAGACGCCGTGAAAGATGATGTGCATAAACTAAAATCACAACTAGGAAGGACACGTTGTGGACACCTGTAACAAAATCTTGGACTATACAACCCACGGCACAAAATTGAGCAGCAGTGGGTACAAGTTAGTTTCACAAGGAATGTGTATTTTTCTCCCAACAGTAAAGTTTTATCTCCTTTACTGTTTACTGGAGGTAACATCATCCTGGGGTACCCAGAAACTGAGTTGGACACTGACTTCTGAGGTTTCAACAGACAGGTAGATGTGGTAGAAACTGAGGCAAACGGAGCTGTGTAAGTGAACATTACCTTTAGGCTGACAGGGGCTTTGGGTTTCAGCAGTCAGGAACGATAGGTTGATGGAGCAGAGACCACAGAGAAACTTCCTGTGTAATGCACATAACTTCCTCCTCCAAATATCTCGTTTTCATTTTTTAATTTTTTTTTGAGACAGAGTCTTACTATGTTGCCCTCGGTACAGTGCCATGGCATCACAGCTTACAGCAACCTCAAACTCTTGGGTTTAAGTAATTCTATGGCCTCAGCCTCCTCAGTAGCCAGGAGTACGGGTGCCCACCACAACACCCGGCTATTTTTTTTTTTTTTTAATTGCAGTTGTCATTGCTGTTTAGCAGGACTAGGTTGAGCTCAAACCTGCCAGCCTTGATGTATGTGGCTGGTGCCTTACTCACTGAGCTATAGGCACCGAGACAATATTTCATGTTTTTAAGAACAAAACTCTCTTCAACTTATTCTGGGGATTTTGGAGCAATTGCTAGCCTGTAGCTGCTTTGACTGAAAAAGTATTCTTAAAAACTTACCATGTTAAACAAAAGAAATAGCAACTTACAATGTCTGAATATTTGTTTAGAGAGAGATGGTGTCCTCCCAGCTGTGCATAAAATAAGGCTTATTCTAAGAGACGGCTCTCAACTCAAGTCTAAGTGGGAAAGTGACACAAAACATGAGCACACTATGCTCTGATCCTGTTCCCAAAGCATAGTGACATTTTACATGGAACTAATAAGGTCACAGGTATAGAACTTGTTGTTATATAACATGGCATCCCATGTTGTTTTACTACTGGTTTAGATTCTTTTTACCCGAAGGACATTTATAAAGAGTCCTTTATCTTTTATAAAAGTAGTAGCCTTTATCCTTAAGGGATCAACAGAGTTCTTTCTTGTTGTTAAAAAAAATAAATAAATAACTCATTAGAAAAAACTGTTTATAGACACAGAAAACGTAACACAATGGCTGCGAGTCTGCAATTCTATCCGGTTCAGGCAGCCTCTAGACAAACTACTCACAGGAGTCTTCTTAAATTCTAGCTCAATCATTGTGTCCTTATAATTCCAAAGGCAAAATTTCCTTCCTTCATGGATATGCAGGGATTTAGAATTCTGACCCTATTGTGCCAGTGTCTTTGTACAGAAATCTTTTCAAAAGATAAAATCTTAGAAACAGGCAGGTTCTTCCTTTCCCTAACTTCCTGTATCCAGACCGACCATGACATCTTGTTGATGTCAGCTATTTTTTTTTTTTTTTTTTTTTTTTTTGAGACAGACCCTCAAGCTGTCACCCTGGGTAGAGTGCCATGACATCACAGCTCGCAGCAACCTCCAACTCCTGGGCTCTAGCGATTCTCCTGCCTCCATCTCCCAAGTAGCTGGGACCACAGGCGCCCACCACAATGCCCGGCTATTTTTTGGTTGCAACCGTCATTGTTCTTTGGCAGGCCCAGGCTGGATTTGAACCCGCCAGCTCAGGTGTATGTGGCTGGCGCCTTAGCCGCTTGCTTGAGCCACAGGCACCGAGCCAGATGATGTCAGCTTCTTAATGGTCCTTCAGCTGTCCCGTCCTTTCCTCTTATACTGTCAGGGTCTCAGCGCAGAACCTCCTGCCTCATGCTCACCAGGCTCTCTCCCCTCCTACAGTCTACTCACTTAACTGCCATGAACTTCTCAAAACATACACCAGATCTTGTCACTATTCTGCTCATAACTTTTTCATGGTATGCTGCATCTTCAGGATAATGTTCAGACTCTTCATGCAAGTTACACATCCCTGCAGTCTGGTCCCTGCTACCTCTCTCTGGGCTTTTGCCTTCTGTCATTCCTCCCGGAACTTGCCTTTCTGGCCCTCCTAATAACATGAAGTCCCTTGGTAAAGCACAAGGTCAGAAAATGTTTGCAGGAGCTGTTCCCTATGCCCAAAGGGCTGGCATTGTTCTATTCACTCTTCAGAATTCAACCAGATGTCATCTACTTCACAAAATCTTCCCTTGTGCACCTTCTCACCAAGAGCGGAATCACTTCTTGCTGTATTTCTAGTTCATACAGGCCACATTGTACTGTAGTGACCCTTCCTTGCTGGAGCTCCCTGAAAGCACAGCTATAATATTATAAGTGTGACTCCAATGCCAGCAGAAAGCTTGACAAAGCAGGTGCTCAGTTATGTTCTCCTAATGGGACAGATTAGTGAATCGAAAAGTCACAAAGGGCTCAGTGCTTGTAGCTCAAGCGGCTAAGGTGCTAGCCACATACACCAGAGCTGGTGGGTTCGAATCCAGCCTGGGCCTGCCAAGTAACAATGACAACTACAACCAAAAAATAGTTGGGCAGTGTAGTGGGCACCTGTAGTCCCAGCTACTTGGGAGGGTGAGGTAAGAGAATCGCTTAAGCCCAAGAGTTGGAGGTTGCTGTGAGCTGTGATGTCACGGCACTCTACCCAAGGTGACAGCTTGAGGCTCTGTCTCAAAAAAAAAAAAAAAAAAGAAAGAAAGAAAGAAAGAAAGAAAGAAAGAAAAAGAAAAGCCATGAGGATGTTGTTAGTCCCAGCATGAAGGAGACAGGTCTTCTTTTAAAAAGTGCTCAAGAAAAGCTGCTTCTGTACTTTGAGAATTCTGCCCTCTGCCTTGAAGAATAGTCAGAGGAGGACAGGAAACAAAAGCCTTCAGTTTCCATTGTTTGCCACTCACTACACATTCTTTTCCTTTGGCAATGATATTAAATTTTGTTTTAGGGAAAAAAAATCTAGGTTCCTGGGCTACAGATGAAGCTGCCTCTACCTCAGACTTTGCCTAGCTATGTTGGCCAGTGATGGATCTAGGGATGACCAGAGCCCCAGTGCACACAGATCAGGGAAGACAACCCCAGGCTTTCACTCAAGCAGAGCTGTGTGCAGAAAGAGGTCAGAGCTGACCATGCTGTGCTCAGTCCTAGAACTACCACAGGAGGTGAAACGAGGAGATGGAGCCTGACTCTAGGCCACAGATTTTTAGTTGTATGCCTAAAAGATGTTCTTTTTTTGAGACAGAGTCTTTTTATGTCACCCTCAGTAGAGTGCCATGGCATCACAACTCACAGCAACCTTCAACTCTTGGGCTTAAGCAATTCTCTTGCCTCAGCCTCTCTACAGGCGCCTGCCACAAGGCCCAGCTATTTTTTGTTACAGTTGTCATTGTTGTTTAGCTGGCCCGGACTGGGTTCGAACCCCCCAGCCTTGATGTACATGGCTGGTGCCGTAACCACTGTGCTATGAGTGCTAAGACCAGATGCCCTTTTTTATTTAAGCTATGAGTGCTAAGACCAGATGCCCTTTTTTATTTAAGCCTGTTTGTATTAGGTTTTCTGTCACCTACAGAGAGTCCTAACTGATTCAAGTAAAGACATGCTGGGTTGTTCCCAGCACATGTGTATAGGTGTGTACAATTTTAAGGTACAGACAAATACAACTGTCTTTTGAGCTCTATTACCCTTCAGGACAGATCAGGGCTCATCAAAAAAAATATTTTTTTTTTTGAGACAGAGCCTCAAGCTATCACCCTGGGTAGAGTGCTCTTGGCGCTACAGCTCACAGCAACCTCCAACTCCTGGGTTCAAGTGATTCTCCTGCCTCCACCTCCCAAGTAGCTGGGATTACAGGCATCTGCCACAGCACCCAACTATTTCTTGGTTGTAGCCATCATTGTTGTTTGGTGGGCCCGGGCTGGATTTGAACCTGCCAGCTCAGGTGTATGTGGCTGGCACCTTAGCCACTTGAGCCACCGGTGCCAAGCCAGGGCTCATCAAAATTTATCTCACTGCCCAACTGCTGACATTTTCTGGTCCAAATAAGGAGCTAGGATCAATGGAGACTCCAAGAAAAATAGAGGAAGAAGGGGAGGCAGGAGTCATTCAGCTGCTTCTTCCCTGTGAATATAAATAATCCCAAAGACTCTGGAGAGGCAAAGGATTTTACTCAGAGTGCAGAGCAAGAGACTGCTCCATTTGTCCCCAGGAGGAACACTGCTGATTGACCAGATGGTACAGGCAAGACCTGTGAGGCTCATAAGCGTGGTAAAGAGGGGTCAGCAGATGTCTGCAGTTAAAAACCGATCCTCAATGAAGTTAGAGACCTTTCTAAAATAAATAAATCATCATTTTCATTATAAATTACTGACACACTAATTTTAAAAGGCAGATTTTTTTTCAGATATGTTATTCATATAACCATCAAAAGTTCTACAAAGTAAGCAACAAACCAGATTTATTTTTCTGACTTTTACAATAGTTCCACCAAGAGTAAACATGGTAAATTTCTGCTAAATTTCAAGTTTGTGCAATCAAACTCACAAAAATTATATTCAAAACAGACAGCTCTAATGTTACAATGGGCTGTACATTCCCCAAGTTCATCAAGTTGGTTTTTATGGAAGCTAGAATAATATTTTACCCCCAGAAAAATGTGTATAATGATGTTTATATTTTACTGTCTAGCCTACAATAATCATTATAAGCAACAGCAGTTGTATTATATTTGTATCTTCTTCTTTTTTTTCTTCTTTGAGACAGAGTTTTCCTCTTGTCATCCAGGCTAGAGTGCAGTAGCATCATCATAGCTCACTACAAAATCAAACCTTGGGCTCAAGCAATCCTCCAATGTCAGCCTCCTGAGTAGCTGGGACTACAGGTGCGTACCCTAAGCCCAGCTAATGTTTTCTCTTTTTAGTGGAGATGGAGTCTTGCTCTTGCTCTTGGTTTGGAACCCTCAAGCAACTGTTACCTCAGCCTCTCAGAGTGTTAGGATTACAGGTTTGAGTCACTGTGCTGTACATATTTAAATCTTAATTTAAAGAAATAGTTATGGTTTTTTTTCTTAAAACTCAAGTTGTTTGGGGCCAGGCGCAGCGGCTCACTCCTGTAATCCTAGCACTCTGGGAGGCTGAGGCAGGTGGATTGCCTGAGCTCACCTGTTCAAGACCAGCCTAAGCAAGAGCAAGACCCCATCTCTAAAAACATCCGGGCATTAGGGCAGACACCTGTAGTCCCAGCTACTTGGGAGGCTTAGGCAAGAGAATTGCTTGAGCCCAAGAGTTTGAGGTTGCTGTGAGCTATGATGCCAGAACACTTTACCAAGTGAGACTGTCTCAAAAATAAAAACGCAAGTTGTATGAAGTGGAATTCCTATATGAATGCATAATGATTATTCTTTTAAACTCTAATTCACTTAAAGGTACTAAAGGACAGGTATGCTGAATTTTTTTTGCTAGATCTCTAGCCCATATCAAACTGTCTTGATAAGAAATGTTTTGGTTACTGATTGAAGGCACACTCACTGATGAGGGAAAAACAGACTTAAAAATACAGTCCAAGGCCTGGGCGAGGTGGCTCATGCCTGTAACCCTAGCACTCTTTCAAGGGTGACAAAATGAGACTCTGTCTCAAAGAAAAGAAAAAAATATATAGTCCAAAGGATACATGTCATCAATCCTTCTCTGATCACTCTCTGTGGCTTAATGCAAGGCAAGTGGATAAGTGAATAAAATAATAAAGCCACTTGACAATTTTAAAATTTTGCCAATGATACCCAGTACCTCAAACTTCTTAGAAAAGTTGCTGTTGCATTTTATCCTAACACCACTATGTTACTTCTTTGGGAAGTCTTTACATGCACATAATCTAAACAGCCTCATGCACACTACCTAAAGGAATATGAGAAAGTAGGGACAGAGCATCCCTGGTATGTAGCTTGTTTAGCAACAATAACTTGAGACACTAGGAATAGTTAGTATAAACTAAACAAATGCTTCACATTCTTGTCTGAGCTCTTTATAATTACGAATGAAAGCTCAGTTTCTTGCGTACTATCTGTCAGGTCTGTGCTCATTGTAAAACTACACCATCGTGGCACAATCATACAACTAGATGTAATGAAACATTGAAAAGCCTAAGCCTAGTTCATATTATCTGGTAGTCATGGCTGGAATCAGGCCATTTTTGAAAACTTGTAACAGAAGGTACAACAGGTATCCCAGGAGAACTACAGTCCCAAGTAGGCTGGCCTTCTGCAAGCCTGGTTTTAAGACAAGTCTTACTCAGACAACTACTCACAGGCGCTTATGCCAAGGCACTAACTTGCCAAAGCTATGCTTCCCTGCCCTTAAGACTAATGGTTAACTTTATTTTTGGCCAGTTGTGGTGGCTCATGCCTGTAATCCTAGCATTATGGGAGGCCAAGATGGGTGGATTGCTTGAGCTCAGGAGTTCGAGACCAGCCTGAGAAAGAGCAAGATCTTGTCTCTATTAAAAACAGAAAAACTAGCCGGGCATTGTGGCAGGTGCCTATAGTCTTGGCTACTTGGGAAGCTGAGGCAAGAGGGTCACTTGAGCCCAAGAGTTTGAGGTTGTTGTGAGCTATGACACCATGGCACTCTATCCAGGGTAACAGGATGACTCTAACTCAAAATCAAAAAGAAAGAAAGAAAGAAAAAAAGAAAGAAAGAAAGAAAGAACTCTACAACTACTATCTTTAAACTATCTTGATGAGTTGCTATACTCAATTAAATTCTTAATAGTTTTTAACCATAAGAAAAAAGAAAATGCTGGCTCCGTGCCCATAGCACAGCACAGTGGTTATGGCACTAGTCACACACACTGAGGCTGGTGTGTTCGAACCCAGCCCAGGCCAGATAAACAATAATGACAACTGCAACAAAAAACAGCCAGGCGTTGTGGCAGATGCCGATAGTCCTAGTTACTTGGGAGGCTGAGGCAAGAGAGTCACTTAAGCCCAAGAGTTTGAGGTTGCTGTGAGCTGTGACACCACAGCACTCTACTGAGGGTGACATAGTAAGACTCTGTCTCAAAAAAAAAAAAAAAAAAAAAAAATGTTAAAACAGGACTCAGAATAGCTGGGCATTGTGGCGGGCACTTGTAGTCATAGCTACTTGGGAGGCTGAGGCAGGAGAATTGCTTAAACCCAAGAGTTGGAGGTTGCTGTGAGCTATGATGCTACTGCACTCTACCAAGGGTGACAACATGACACTGTCTCAAAAAAAAAAAAGCGTCACAAAAGAGAACACTGAAATGTAAATGTTGTTAAAATTCCCTGAATAATAAACATAATCCTACATAACAAGCTTTACTCCCCAATTCCAACTTACGTGGTCTAAAAATAAGAGAAATTATAAATACACATATTATATAAGAATCTTTGCCTAGGCTGTCATATTAGTGATCAAATATTTTCTTTGACTAAAGAGATTAAATGTGAAGTTAAGGTTAAGGAAACAGAAACCGTACAATGCAATGTCAGAATTTAATAGCAGAAAAAATTTTGATGTTAGACATGACTAAACAATGTTCAAGTTAAGACAATGATGTAAGCTTATTTTGAAAGATTTTTACTCTGAGACTCACTTAGACTTTTATCTCTTTATTTCTATCTTTGAATTTACTTTAAATGAGACTCTTCTGAAACCAAAAAAGGCAAATCCACGTCAGCCTGGGAAATTTGTTCTATACAGAATAAAATATATTTAACTGCTATCAACTAAATTTTTCTCTTCCCCCAAATTCACAGCCTCTGAATCTACCAAATTCCATGTTACTGATTCTGTTTACTTTATTCTTTCACAATCTCAAGACAGTTGTCTGCATATGATGCTCTCTCAGTGGCTAAGTTGCATTACTAGTATTTTAAATTATGTTCATTCTATGGATGGCTGTCCCTCAGCCAGATTAAAAACATTCAGAAGACTGGAGTCTCTGTTTCTCTTGGATGCTAAAGGTATCTCTTTCTAGGGTAAAGACGATGCTACTACTTGGCCATCTGTACCCTTTGTCAAAGTGCTGAACACTCACTCTCTCTACATTGGTCTCCACATCTCCCAGAGGTATGGTTCCAGCTCAGGTCCTTATCCTGCCCCTCTATCCCTCAAACTTTGTTCAAGTTATCAAAATAATCTTCATTTCTTGGTTCACTGTTCTACAACAAAACCATGGCTTTCTTACTATCTACCTCCTCTAGGAAACCTCCCTGGTTTAACTCAGTCCTTTTAATCATCATACACAGCCAGCCAGGAGGATGGTGCCCTAGACAAAAAGAATTTAAAATCCTAGCATCTTTCTAAAAATTAGCACACTAATTAAACTTACCTTTAGAGAATATTTACTGATATTATTTGAATTTTGATTAAAAAAACTGAGAAATAAATAACATGCTCTCATTTCTCTTGGGAAAAAACAAATTTTCTTGCAAACAATAAAGGTTTATGTCTGTATTCTTTGACACTGTGAATTACTGAGGGTCTATCATCTGTAGTTCTCTTACTGCAAACGTACTTATTTCACTATGGCATTCTTCCAGATGCTCTGTCATGCTAAAAAAAAAAAAGGGTATTTTTTTTTTCTTAAACTGTTTGGTAAGTACAGTATAATGAGAAAAAAGAGAATTCATCTACACAAACAGGAATACGCAGTTTTATTTATTTATTTATTTTTTGAGACAGTCTCACTTTGTTGCCCTTGGTAGAGCGCTGTCGCTTCATAGCTCACACCAACCTCAAACTCTTGGGTGCAAGTGATTCTCTTGCCTCAGCCTCCCAAATACCTGGGACTACAGGTGCTGACCACAACACCTGGCTATTTTTAGAGATGGGGTCTTGCTCTTGCTCAGGCTGGTCTTGAACCCAAGAGCTCAAGAGCTTTTTTCTTAACCACAAGAAGAAAGAAAATGCTGGCTCCGTGCCCACAGCACAGCACAGCACAGTGGTTTCGGCACTAGCCACATACACTGAGGCTGACGTGTTCGAACCCAGCCTAGGCCAGATAAACAACAATGACAACTGCAACAAAGATTTATTTCTTTTATTTTCCCACTGTTTTCTTTTTCTTTTTTTTCTTTCTTTTTTTTTTTTTTTGTAGTTTTTGGCCAGGGCTGGGTATGAACCTGCCACTTCTGGCATATGGGGCTGGTGCCCTACTCCTTTGAGCCACAGGCGCTTGGTCTCCAGAGTGCTAGGATTACAGGCGTGAGGCACATCACCCAGCCCAGGAGTACTCAGTTTTAAACTATGCTAAATATACATAGTAATGGCCAAAAGATCAGAAAAGGGATTGAAAAAAGAAACCTCTACCCTCTCTTCCAGTAGGAAAAAGAAACACTAAAAGCAGCTAAAGTAAGGTGACTATAATAATGGCTTATAATAATCAGTAAAGTAATAATTCAACTTAAACCAAGGTTGTTGTGATCACTAGTCTGCCTAACCTAGCAAGTGAAAAACTTAAAAAAAAAATGAGAAAAACAACAAACTACAACAAAAACCCAAATGGTTTATTAGGAAACTAGACTTCTTATAACACACAGACCTCTCATAAACAGTTCAGTTAGAAAGACCAAGAATCATGATGTCTAAAAATCATAACCATGGGCGTCCCTGTGGCTAAGGAGGGCGCTGGCCCCATGTACCAAGGGTGGCAGGTTCAAACCCGGCCCTGGCCAAACTGCAACAAAAAATAGCTGGGCGTTGTGGCAGGCACCTGTAGTCCCAGCTACTTGGGAGGCTGAGGCAAGAGAATTGCCTAAGCCCAAGAGCTGGAGGTTGCTGTGAGCTGTGATGCCACAGCACTCTACCGAGGGTGACAAAGTGAGATTCTGTCTCTAAAAAAAAAAAAAAAAAAAATTAAAATTAAAATGACAACTACAAGCTCAGGTAAGAAGTATTTTTCTGATTGCTGGAAAAAGCCACAAAAGGTTATATACCTATGATTTTCCTTTTTTTTGAGGTAAGAGTCTTGCTTTGCTGTCCTCAGTAGAGTGCTGTAGCATTATAGCTCACAGCGACCTCAAACTTTTGGTCTCTCCTCTTGCCTCAGCTTCCAAGGTAGCTGGGACTACAAGCGCCTGCCCACCTAGTTTTAGAGATGGGGTCTCACTCTGGCTCAGGCTGATCTCAAACCTGTAAGCTCAAGCAATCCACTGGCCTCAGCCTCCCAGAATGCTGAGATTACAGGTGTGAGTCACTACACCTGGCCATACCTATGATTTTCTTTTCAGGCTTTTTCAAGTAACTCAAAATGTTTTGCATACTTACTAAGGGTTATTATCTTGAAGTTGAAATAGTAGTTTATACTGGTAATAGGAGTTAGATTTGGTATTTGCAGGTAAATTTAAGAAATGAGAATGAAATATGTTATACATATCTAAAAAATATAAACGAAGAAAATAGTTTACATAAACTGATAATTTACAGGAAAGGCATTTCAGCTCTTCCTCTCTGATTATTCTTACCTCTGAAGATGTTGTCTTCAATAGATAATATGTAGCTGTGATTTCATTATGTCACACATTTCTCAGACAATCTTTAATTTCTTCTTCTTCATACCTTATTCTCAACTGGATGTCCGAAAAGGGTATAATACAATTCATGGGCTTTGTTTGGGTAAGGAATCATTCTGCTACAGGGTAAAGTAATTTTCTTTATTTGACCTAAAGGATCACACTTTTTTTTTTTTTGAGACAGAGTTTCACTTTGTCACTTTGGGTAGAGTGCTGTGGCATCACAGCTCACAGCAACCTCCAACTCTTGGGCTCAAGAGATTCTCTTGCCTCAGCCTCCCAAGTAACTGGGGCTATAGGCGAATGCCACAATGCCTGGCCATTTTTAAAGATGGGGTCTTGCTCTGGCTCCAGCTGGTCTCGAAGCTGTGAGCTCAGGGCACTCCACCTGCCTTGGCCTCCCAGAGTGCCGGGATTACAGGTGTGAGCCACTGAGCCTGGCCCAAGATCACACTATTTTCGAACACACATAAGCACTTGTTTCTAAGTTACTGGGTGCCACTGTAGAAAACTACACTTAGTTAAGTCTCTAAACATGACAGAACAAGATAAACTAATTATATAACTGTGCTTAATGTTTTTGTCATTCACATTTCAGGCACTTACAATGAGTCAAAACATAACTGTATTCATTGTGCAAATTATGCACACATAAGCATGTAAGTACAGAGTAATTACCAATTTTTACCTGATCCCAGATGTCTCTTTAGGGTTCCACATACGGGATGAGTTTTCCTCATGACCCACATTCAGTCACCGGTCTTGCATAACTTCCTGAAAAGGTGACATTTTCATCAGCAGCATAAAATATATTGATAATCACAATATTTAGGAAAATTTTCAATATTTCATTGACTATTGGTCAAATGTTAGCTTAAATTTTTTTTTTTTTTTTTTTTTTGAGGCAGAGTCTCACTTTGTCATCCTTGGTAGAGGGCCATGGCGTCATAGCTCATAGCAAACTCCAACTCTTGGGCTTTCATGATTCTCTTGCCTCAGCCTCCCAAGTAGCTGGGACTACAGGCATCTGCCACAATGCCCATCCATTTTTTGTTGCAGTTATCATTGTTGTTTCAGCTGGCCCAGGCCAGGTTTGAACCCGCCAACCTCGGTGTATGTGAGTGGCGCTATAACCACTGTGCTACGGGTCCTGAGCTGGTAGAGAGGATTTTTGATAAAAATAAATGATAAAGACTTGAGCATGTATAGACCGGGAGGGATGGCTCATGCCAAAATCCTAGGCACTTTGAGAGGCTGAGGTGGGAGGACTGCTTGAGCTCAGGAGTTCAAGACCAACCTGAGCAAGAGTGAGACCCCCATATCTACTAAAAATGAAAAAACTAGCTCAGTGTTGTGGCAGGCGCCTGCAGTCCAGCTACTTGGAAGGCTGAGGCAGGTAGGAGGATCACTTAAGCCCAGGAATTTGAGGTTTCTCTGAGTTAGGTTGATACTATAGCACTCTAGCTTGAGCAACAGAGTAAGATTCTGTCCTTCACCCCACCCCCAAATAAAGACTTGAGCTTATATAAATGCTGCTGATGAGAAGCAAGCAGAGACAGAGAGAGAGAGTGTGAAAGAAAAAATGAAGACTGGCTCGGCGCCTGTAACTCAAGTGGTAAGGTGCTAGCCACATACAAGGGAGCTGGTGGGTTGGAATCCAGCCCAGCCTGCCAAACAACAATGACAACTACAACCAAAAAATAGCTTGGGTGTTGTGACAGGCACCTATAATCCCAGGTACTTGGGAGACTGAGAGGACCCAGAATACTGAGGCAAGGTCAATAGAGGTGCCCCACGTTCGGGTAACAAGGGGAGAGATGAAGAATGGGTGCAGGCGCAGCTGTGTTTGAGGGCCGGCTGAAAAACGGAGGGAGTTTCTGCCTGGTGTTTCAATGTTCTCAGTGAAATACAAAACCTCATCCTATGCTGGGTTGGAAGCTTTGAAGGAGGTATCAAATAGGCATTGCTGTTAACAAGAGACAATGCTGTGTAGACTAGGCACTGGCGATTGTGGGGAGGACTTTGAAGGTGACTGTAGTGATATTCTGCAATGAGGTTTGTAGCACTTTTTCTAGAATAAGTTCACAAACTTAATTGTCCTATCTCATATATGCATTGCACCATTCGGTGTAAATTTAACCTACCCCCCTACTTAATTTCCTTTGATTTTTACTTCTATATATGTACATAAGTGTTGATCAAAAAGTTGCAATTTAGTATTGAGCACACAGATAGTGTTTGTTTTTCCCATTCTTGGGATACTTCCCTTAAGAGAATGGTCTTCAATTCCATGTAGGTTGTTATAAAAGATCCTAGATCACCATCTTTTTGTGGCTGAACAGTATTCCATGGTACGCATGTACCATAATTTATTAATACATTCATGAATTGATGGGCACTTATACATCTTTGCAATTGTGAATGTGCTGCTATAAACATTTGAGTGCTAGTGTCTTTTTTATAAAATGTCTTTTTTTCTTTTAGGTAAATACCTGGTAGTGGGATTGCTGGATCAAAAGGTCAGTCTACTGTTAGTTCTTTAATTAGTATCTCCATACTAATTTCCATAGAGGTCATACTAGTTTTCAGTCCCACTAGCAAAGAATGAGTGTTTCTTTCTGTCTGCATCCACACCAGCATCTATTGGTTTGGGACTTTTTGATGTGAGCCATTCTCACTGGTGTTAGGTGACATCTCATTGTGGTTTAATTTGCATTTCCCTGATCATTAGAGATGTTGAGCATTTTTTTGTGTGTTCCTTAGCCATTAGACTATCTTCATTTGAAAAGTTATTGTTTATAGAATAATTTTTATTAGAAGATGACATTAGGGTACGCAGTTGCTATGGTCTGAACGTGTGTTCCCCCTGAATTTTATGTTGAAACCCACCCATATAATATTAGGAAGTGAGGGTTATGGGTGGTGATCAGGTCATGAGGGTGGAGCTCTCCTGAATGGAATTAGAGTCCTTATAAAAGAGACCTCAGAGAACTGCCTTGTCCCCTTCCACCATGTGAGGGCATAGCAAGAAGGTGTCATCTATGGAACAGGAGGCTTTTCTCACCAAACATAGAATCTGCTAGCATCTTGACTGTGGACATCCCAGCCTCTAGAACTGTGAGAAATAAATTTGTTGATAAGCCACCCAATCTATGGCATTTTGTTATAGCAGCCCAAAAGTAAGACAGCAGATTTATATCTTTTATTTTCCCACTGTTTTCTTTTCTTTTTTTTTTTTTTGTAGTTTTTGGCCAGGGCTGGGTATGAACCTGCCACCTCTGGCATATGGGGCTGGTACCCTACTCCTTTGAGCCACAGACGCTGACCCCAGTGTTTTCAACAAAAAGTCTTCACAACCTTTCAGGAATAAAGCAGAAGGAATGTTGTTTAAATGGAACGAATACATCCACATAAGAAGGAATAAAACTTCTGCTTCCAAATATGTATGGTAGGTTTCCCTGCCAATGTTTTACTTTCCCATTAGTCATGTATCTCCATTCATGTCTGCTTCTAAAGGTGCCTATTCTCATAATACATAACTGCTGAACAGAGAGCTGTTAGAGTACTATTACCCACATAGGAGGGAGGTGAAGCTAAACATTCTCCCCTTATTTTCTTTTGAGGACAAGTTTCTGACTCATAGAGCAGTTAAAAACAGTCTTGTCCCCTGAGCCTTGTATCTAAATTTGGCAATGCCTTCTTTGAAAACAATTTTAAATAGATAATATTTTCACAGATTAAAAAATAAAAGATGTAAGCATTGAGTGAAAAAATCTCACTTTCACTCTCTTCATTGTTTTTAGTTCTCACTAATCCATATTTAACACTAACCCCTATTTATCAGTATAGTTGTGAGCCACATGAGGACCGAGGACTTTAGTGTAAGGGCCTTCAAAAGGGAATAAAACAATCACATGTGTATTTTAGACAAAGCAAACTAATCAATCAACATTACAAGATCACTAGTTGTAGCAGGTAGTATGGTAAGCTTAAGGGCAATACAAACACAGGAGTTTAGACTCTCAATGAGCCTGCAAGCACTTTAGAAATGTTACAATTCAAGGCAGTATAAATAGGAAATCTGAAAAGGAATCACAGGGTCTTAAAGAAACAGTAAGTTTCTTTCTTTCTTTCCTTTTTTTTTTTTTTTGATAGAGCGTCACTTTGTTACCCTTGGTAGAGTGTTATAGCATCACAGCTCACAGCAACCTCCAACTCTTGGGCTTAAGCAATTCTCCTGCCTCAGCCTCCCAAGCAGCTGGGACTATAGGGCCCGCCCCAATGCCTGGCTATTTTTAGAGATGGGATCTTACTCTTGCTCAGGCTGGTCTCAACTCCTGAGCTTAGGCTACCCAACCACCTAAGTGTCCCAGAGTGCTAGGACTTCTGATGTGAGCCATTGCGCCTGGCCTAGAGAATGATATTTTGTAGATAGGTAGGAGCTATATGCTGATATATTTAGAGGTAAACAATCACAATATCTGCAACTTATGGAATGGTATAAGCAAAAGAAAAAGACACACAGCAGGCAACCCATACACTTAAAGCAAACATGGACAAATGTTAACAGTGGTTGAATTTAAGGAGTGGGTATATGGGTAACAATACTATTATGTTCAACTTTTCAAAACATAATGTCAAAAAAAAAAATGCTTAAATAAGTAGCATATGACAAATGCAAAGTCTTCCATACCCCTTCCATAGCTGTCTTCTGGATTCTTGCCTTCCTCAAAGCATTTCAGTTTACCAAGGCTAAACCAAAAAGGGAAAGCATTATTTTCAGGTGGGCTGTGCATCTTGTCCATAGCATGTCAGGGTTGTGTTCTAAATACATCACTGAATAATCAAGTCAGATAAAATCTAGCAGGCGACTCAGCGAGGCCAGAACTCAAGACAATGATTTCTGTGATGGTATTTATAATGAAAAGATAAATGGCCAGGGCGGCGCTTGTGGCCCAGTGTGTATGGTGCCAGCCCCATATACCAAGGGTTTGAACGGGTTTGAACCCACCACCAGCCAAACTGCATCAAAAAATAGCGGGGCTTTGTGGCAGGCGCCTGTAGTCCCAGCTACTCCAGAGGATGAGGCAAGAGAATTGCTTAAGCTCAGGAGTTGAAGGTTGCTGTGAGCTGTGACACCATAGCACTCTACTGAGGGCAAAAAAGTAAGACTCTGGTCTCTAAAAAAAAAAAAAAAAGACAAATGCCCGATGAATGCAGCCAGACAGTTAAATAGATTAGGTTATTAGCTATAGTATCATAGCTCATAGCAACCTAAATCATAAGTTATTTTTATATTTTCAACCCAAATAAGGCACTTTGGGAAAAGTTTCAGTAGTGGCATAACCAGGAAGTTTCCTGGAGAAACCAAGTCAATCAAAATTTTAACACAACGCTGATTAAATCTCAGTCTCATCGTTACTCAGGTTTCCCCATTGTCAACGAGCCTGTCAACAAGTACAAGTGGGACGGCTCCTGTGGCTCAGTGAGTAGGGCGCCGGCCCCATATGCCGAGGGTGGCAGGTTCAAACCCAGCCCCTGCCAAACTACTACAACAACAACAACAACAACAAAAGAGCTGGGCGTTGTGGCGGGGGCCTGTAGTCCCAGCTACTCGGGAGGCTGAGGCAAGAGAATCGCCTAAGCCCAAGAGCTGGAGATTGCTGTGAGCTGTGATGCCATGGCACCCTACCAAAGGGCCATAAAGTGAGACTCTGTCTCTATTAAAAAACAAAACAAGTACAAGTGGCCGTTGACCTGATTGCTTTTCTTTATTGACAAGCACTTTTAAAATTAGAAAATAGAAAAACCGGCCTTCGAAGAACCCATCTTGTTCCCTTACTCCAACTCGCAGATACTGTACATCACCGTCCTGGGACTTCACCCAGTGTTCCAGGAAGGCTGCAGCCGGTTGAAAGCTTTGGAAGGGCGATCCTCCCACTCCAGTTCTAAGCCACAGGCAGTCCCAGGAGTGAATCTAGAAGACAACAGGAGCAAGGCTGCAACCCCACTGTCCCAAACTGCAAGAGCCCTGGGCCCCGCACTCACCCGCACTCCGCCCTCAGCTGGGCCGCAGGTTCCAGGTTGCAGCCCAGATCCCGGGCCACTGCCGCAGAGTCCCCTCGGAGTCAGCGACCTCTCCACGCGCGAGCAGCGGAGGTGCTGGGGACTTGCTCAGCGACAAGTCCTTGGTGTGCGCAGCTGGCCACGCCACAGCTTCCCAAAGGCGCCCACATGGAAAGTTTCGGGTGTTTAGCTCCGGAAACTAGTACTTTGTGACAGCTGCAACCGTCAGCACTGGGGACCAGGTCCTGGCTGCTACATTTTCCGACCCGGTGTCGCCTCAGTCGTTCCCCTCAACAGTCCGGACAGCAAGGATTGGCAGGGGCTGATGGGATTTGTAGTTGCGGGCGGAGCCGAGCCCGGGAGCAGGGGGGCGGCGCGGGCGGCACTGCACACACTACATTTTCCAGCGGGCCGTGAGCGCAGCTCCGCGAGGCTGCGCTCTGAGCTCCCTGGACGGCTCCTTGCCTGGCGCCGCCTACAGAGGTTGCGGCCCCGGTCAGACGTTGGTAGGGCTGGGTTCTAGACCCTTACGGTTACAGACCATCGCCCCCCGCACCGATAGGGCCTGGCCATGCCGGGACTTTTCTTTTTATTGTTTGGGGTTCATCGACGGTACAAAGAATTAGGTCACGCCCATTGCATTTGTTAGGTAAAGTCCCTCTTATAATTGTGTCTTGCCACTAAGAGGTGTGCCTTGTGACTCCCGTCCTCTGCTCCTGTCCCTGCGCCCTCCTTCTCAACTGCCCCACGCCTTGAGTTGATTTGAGTTTTTCTCTTATGAGGGTATGTATTAGATGTCTACTGGCTTCATATTAGAATTGAGTACATTTGATTCTTGCTTCTCCATTCTTGTGATATTTTACTAAGAATGTGTTCCAACTAAAGGTTAATACAAAAGATGTAAAGTCTCCATCTTTTTAATGGCTGAATAGTATTCCACGGTATACGTATATCACAGCTTGTCAATCCATTCCTGGGTTGGTGGGCATTTAGGCTGTTTCCACGTTTTGGTGATTGAGCCGGGATAAACAGTCTAGTGCAAATGTCCTTATGATAAAATGATATTTTTTTCCTCCTGGGTAGATGCCCAATAATGGAATTGCAGGATCAAACGGGAGGTCTGGTTTGAGTTCTTTGAGGATTCTCCATACTTCCTTCCAGAAATGTTTTATTAGTTTGCAGTCCCACCAGACTGATAACTAGAATCTACAGAGAGCTCTAATGGCTCTAACGTTAGCCATTCATCCGTCTGTCGTCATCAAAGAAGGTTCTGTTCTTTTTTTGGTCTTTGTTGATTAGAGCTCTTTGTAGATTCTAGTTATCAACCCTTTGTCAGATTCATACCCTGCAAGTCTTTTCCCATTCTGAAGGTTGTCTTTTTGCTTTACTTGTTGTGTGTTTAGCTGTGCAGAAGCTTTTCAGCCTAATTAAGTCCCATTTGTTAATTTTTGTTATTATGAAGGCTGCTGGAGTCCTCATCACAAAATCTTTCCCCCGTCCAATATCTTCATGAGTTTTCCCCCAACTTTCTTCTAAGATTTTAGTTTTGCCTCTTAGATTTAAGTATTTTATCCATCTAGAGTCAATTTTTAGAAGTGGTGAAAGGTGTGGGTCCAGTTTCAGTCTTTTACATGTGGTTATTCAGTTCTCCCAGCACCAGGGATTTTTCTTTGCCTGCAGGGTTAATGAGGTGCTATGCTACCTCACTGCCCTAGAGCCTGAGAGACAAGGGGCTGAGGGATAACAGTTGGCTCACTTCTAGCCCTCCAGATATAGTCCTTTCTATAGAACTCCCCAAAGGACCCCAGTTTGTGTGCATGTATGTACACATGCAAAGCTCTGTATTACTGTACATTATTAATCCTAATGTGTATTTTAAAAAATCACAACCACCTTTCCAAAAGGGATTATCATCTTTATGTTGTTGTTGAAGAGAGTTAATTCCTAGGAAATAGAAAGAGAACTGGACCTCTATATCTCTCAGGGGCCCCAAAGGACATGGCAGGACATACAGAAGAAGCCTGGTTATTTATTTACTAAAACATTTTTAAAAACATGTGATCACATACCATATAATTCATGCATTTGAAGTGTTCATTCATTAGGAAAGGCTTGGTGGTCCACATCTGTAATTCCAGAACTTTGGGGGGGCCAAGGAAGGAGGATCACTTAAGCCCAGGAGTTTCAGGCTGCAGTGATTATGTTTGCACTACTGCAACCAATCACCCATGATTAGTGACTATATTTATCTATCTTGAGGAACTGCCAGACTGTTTCCCAAAGTGTCTGCTCCATTTTACACTCTTACCCTACGAAGTTTATTTCACCATATCCTTGTCAACACTTATTATTTGAATTATTTTTATTACAGCAATCTTAATGTTTCAAGGATCTCATATATTGAAAAAATGAAGACACACAAAAGTTTGTAAAATAATGAAATTTTAAATGTTTACATTAAAAAATTAACACTTTTAGTTACAGGAATAAAACTACTGCTATTTGTGAAATGGTATCTCATTGTGGGTTTGATTAGCATTTCCCTGATATTGATCATGTTTTTATATGTTTATTTATCATGTGCATTTTTCTTTAGAGAAATGTCTATTCCAGTTTTTCCCCCAGTTTTAAATAAGTTTATTTACTTTTTTATAGGAGCCCTGGTTTTTATCAGTACATAATCATAGGATACATCCATTGTGTTTGCCTACCGTTCCATTTCTTAGATCTGAACCTACCTACTTTTTAAAGCCCTTCTGGGGTTGCCGATCATAAAACCCTTCCTATTCTTGTCAGTGGTTGGTTCAAGGATAAGCAGGTGCCTCAATTAGAACCAATCATAATTTTCCTGTGGGATTTTATATCAAGAAGCTCTTTAGAAGCAAGAAGTTCTGAAGACTAAGGATGTGTCCCAGACACAGACTGCATCTACCAGTGGTAAAGTTAGAAGGCATAGACACAAGTGTTTGAGTAAACTAAAACAGAAAATGGAAAAAATGAGAAGTGACTTAGAACTATTGGGACTGAGACCATCTCCTCCTCCATACTTGCCAATATGTATGGGAGGCAAAATTTTACCTCTACCCTCATAGGGTTTTTCAGCTGAGCCTGAAAATTAAATTGACATAAGAGATGTATTTAATATAAGTTTTACGTGGTGTAGGATCCTTCATCAGGAAATGAAGACACCAAAATGCAGTAAGAATTGAATACTTATTTGCTGAATTGGATGAAAAGTAGTAACTATTAAAATGTGACAAGGGGCTTGAGATAGGGTAGTTAATTGGATAGAGAAGTGAGTAGGAAGGTAAAAGTTAGATTAATGAGTTTTTTTTTGGGGGGGGGTACACAATTCCCTCAGCCTCAACTTTCTATCTTTGATGGTAAAAATGATACTTTCCTTACTTGAGACATAGGGAGGACATCTTTCACACGGAAATTTCATCCCCTACTTTTAAGAAACAGAAGGAATATCAGAGCAATCTTCTTGAACCTTCTGTTTTTCAAGTGCTTGTAGCTCAAAATAGTGCATATGCCAGAGTAATTTTTTAAAATTAGAAGCTTGTTTAAGTTGCATTCTCTAAAGACCAATAGTTTTCACAAGTCCTGAAAGATTTGATGTAAGTTCCTCAGCAGGGGGAGCTCTCACTCCAGAGAATGAGATCATGGTTCTGGTGGAAGAAAACATGGGTCTAACATACATCTGGAGATTTAGTAACATTGCTGTCAGGGGTAGAAACCACAGACGTTCCTGAGCAGCAGTGGGGAAGGACAGGATCAGAATGAGCACAATAGGGGAAGGTGGCTCATTGCCACTGAGATGAAGGGTTGGGGAGCAGAAGCTGGCAAGTCGTGGATTGCAGGAGAAAGAAGTGTTAATAGGGAGCATCAGCATGGTCACAGCAATGTGGTGGGCAGTTTGGTCTTCAGAGATGCCTCTTCTTGGGATAAGACTGTGGCAATCACAACTTGTGGCTTTTTGGCAATTTTTGTAGAAGATGAGGATGTTGCTATGCCTGGCACTAGGACCAGACAATAGCAGAAAAAAGCTATTTTTCTGCTATTGGGGGAGGGAAAAAAACCTAAGGTCTCACCATTGTAGGCTGGGGTAGTGATGTGGGATTTAGAGTCAGGAATTCTGAGTAGTGGCTCCAACACAAGCAGATTATGGACTATTATCTGGCTCTTGATTTCCCAACTCTGCCTATTGAAGAAAAGACTAAGCGCTGCGGAGGAAGAATAGGGTTATGTGAGCTCTTGATGTTGGCCTCTGAGCCTTAGTTTTCTTACCTAAGATGCGTCCATGGGCTCAGGCGGTGAATATGAGAAATGCTTGCTGGAGGCAGTTGTCGCCAATTAGAAAGCACCTGCCTCTGAGTAAAGGGGGCTGCTGTGATTGTGCCAGGTGAGAATGCAGGCCTTGTCCACCAGAAGTTCAGAAGTTCCAAAGAAGTCAGATAGCTAGTTTTTATTTTTATTATTTTTTTAGGGACAGGGCTTCACTCGGTCACCCAAGCTGGAGTGTAGTGGTGTGATCACAGGTCACTATAACATCCAACTCGTGGACTCAAGCAATTTTCCCACTCCAGCCTCACCAATTGCTAAGACTGCAGATCCCTGCCACTATGTCAGGCTCATTTTTACTTTTTTTTTTTTTTAAATAGAGATGAAGTCTCAATATGTTGCCTAGGCTGGTCTGGAACACCTAGCCTAAAATAATCCTTCTGCCTCAGCCTCTCAAAGTATTGATACTATAGGTGTGAGCCACCATGCCTAGCCTGGTTTTATTTTAGTGTGAAATCTCTTGATGGTAACAGGTTGACAATTTAAATACAATTTAAACAGTATTCAGGGCAACATAGCACATCCCATCTCTAAAGATAATAATAAACAGTATTCAGGATAAACACATTTCTCACAAGCTTCTGGACCTGTGGCTCACTGGTTTATGCTCTCTGATCTGTATTGTGATTTCTGATCTATTGTGTCTCTAAAATTTATTCAGCTCCCACTTTGTAGTTCCATATATGAAATTCTTTCAGTTTGTTTTCCAAAGTAATCTGCCATGGCCCTAAGACTTGCTTTCTCATAATTAGACTATAGGTACCTGGGAGTCTCACTGAGAACAAGGTCATGTTTGTATTTCACTCATTTCAATGTTGGTGGTCTAAGCAGCATTTCCATCTAGTTTGCTCTGACATCTAAGTCTTTACTATAGATAAATAATTTGTTTAATTCTTCTTCTCTGATTTCTGGATTTTTTTCCGCCTGTGTATAGATTGGTGTAGATTTTTCTTGAATAAGCAATAGCCTCATAAGGCACATAACCTAAAAGATACAAATATTATATAGTGGGAAATAATTCTATTTTCTTTTTCTCCAGCCATGTAGAACCACTTCCTGGAGGCAATAACAATGTTACCAAAAGTTTAGCACTTTTCCAGGAGGCTGCATTAGAAGAGTGAATCTAAGTAGTTGGAGGAAAAGGAAAAAGGTGTTTATTAATTTTCTGGCAAATGAGGAAGATGGATAGTCCGGTCTAAAAGCCATCATCCTAAACATAAGCAGAAGTACAGAACTTTTAAAGAAACAGTTTTCAGATCTAGGCTATTGTCGTTGATTGCTGTCAATGGTTCCAGTTGATCCATATCTGCTGAAGACAATCCCATGACCTCTGCCAGGACCTCCCATTGTCCAGACAACCCATTCCCTCTGCTACCCTGACCTCCACCAGATTAATTCTAGAGCCACCTCCTGTGACACAAAGAATGAAAGACCACTGGTCTAAAGCAGGGATGAAAGTTTTAGTTCCCAAAAAGAGTAGGGGAAGTTTCAAAGAGACAGAAAACATTTTTGCCATTTTTTAAAGCCATTCCCTTTGTTCTGCTCTTTTCTGTCAATTTTACCTTTCCATATCTTTTCCTTGTCATATAATTTGAAGTCCAGTAAGGTGTTGCCTCCAGATTTGTGGACGGGGGTTTATTTTGTCTTGTTTTTGAGACAGAACCTTGCTCTGACACGCCAGCTAGAGCACTGTGTTATCATCACAGTTCACCACAACTCAAACTCCTGGTCAAAGCAATCCTTATAAATCAGCTTCCTATGTAGCTGGGTCTACAGGTATGCTACAATTCCTGGCTAATTTTTCTATTTTTCTGTAGAGACATGGCCTTGTTCTTGCGTAGGCAGGTTTCAAAGTCCTGACATCAGGCAATCCTTCTGCCTGAGCCTCCCAGAGTACTGAGATAATAGAATTAAGCCACCATGCCTGGCCCCAGATTGTTTTTTTGTTTTGTTTTGTTTGTTTTGGATTGCTTTGGCTGTTTTGTCTCTTTTTTGGTCCCATGTGAAGTTTAGAATTGTTTTTCTATAAAACATGACATTATTTTTATGGGAATTGTGTGGAACCTGTAAATCACTTTGGGCAGTATGGACATTTTAACAATGTTGATTCTTATTACCTTTAGGATAAATTATAAACTCCTTGACCAGACTTACAATGATTATCTATAATCTACTTCTAATAGATCTCACTATTTAAAAAGGCACTTATCAATGCTACCACAATGCCATAAATTTTCTCCCCACTTCAGCAAGTTGGACCAACACTATTTTTTCTAAAACAATCTTCTGGGCTTCCATACATTCTTGCTTTGAGCCTGTGTTCATTCTGCTTTCTCATGTAATCAACCATAATGTCCTTCCTTCCCTTTTGTGCCAATCTAAAATAAAAACATAATAGCCATCCTGAGCAAATAGTGAGACCCCATCTCTACAAAAAGTAAAAAAAATACCTGGGGGTGATGCCACACACCTGTAGTCCAGAAACTTGGGTGGCTGAGGCAGGAGGATCATTTGAGCCCAGGAGTTTGTATCACTATACTCCAGTCTGGGTGACAGAGTCAGCCCCTATTGTTTTTTCTTTGTTTGTTTGTTGTTCTTGTTGTTGAAATATCTATTTCTTTATTTAAAAACTTTTTTTATTAAATCATAGCTGTGTACATTAATGAGATCATGGGGCACCATACATTGGTTTTATAGACCATTTGACATATTTTCATCACACTGGTTAACATAGCCTTCCTGGCATTTTCTTACTTATTGTGTTAAGACATTTATATTCTACATTTACTAAGAACCTATTCAGGGCCCACACCAGAATTCTTCATAG